>OY757918.1:48625979-48828479 GCA_963585895.1 Sepioteuthis lessoniana | reverse complement strand
TTATACTTTATCAATTTGAATAAATCCAACTGTCTCAAGACATTTTATTGTATTATATATATATATATATATATACTGCGAGCAATATCGAACAAGTCCTGGAAGCAGCACCCAACCAAGCAGCAGCAGTAGGGCCAGCTACCACCCATCACGAAAACTATCAAAATTAGACGAACCAGACATGCGGGACACTGATGGAGAAGTAGGGACGAGGTCATAAGTGATGTACTCCTCTGGACACCTTCACATGGAGCAAAGGCAGGACGACCAGCTCAAACCTACATACAGCAGCTCTGTGCTGATACGGGACGAAGCCCGGAAGACCTGCCGGAAGCAATGGACCATAGGGAGGCGTGGCGAGAGAGGGTCAGGGATGTCCGCACTGATAGCGTGACATGATATATATATATACATATATATATGTGTGTGTGTGTATTATTTACTTTCCCCATTTCTTTTCTAATAACTGGACACAGTCAGCTGGGGCTGTAGAATACGGCAACTTTACCTCTGCAGAGGGTTAAGATCCCTCCCAATGAGTGTACTGGATATTACTCGAAACAAATCTGACAGTGACACTCTTGTCCGAGAGCTTGGGGGAATGTGAAGTACCCTTTCATTGCTGCTAACCCTAGATCCACACTGAGCTGTACTAATAGTACCTGTTAACTTCCCGACAAATCATTGATGCAACAGAAAATTATTAGTATTACATGGCAAAACTTGGAACCATTTAACTGTGAGCAAACAAATGAGCTCTGGCACATTTTAAATAATTTCAGCTAAAAAAGTTATTTGCAAACAAATCATCTTTGTTTTATACTTATTGTAACGGTACCACTCTGAGGCAAAAAATGAGGTAAAATGCTCGACTGGTAAAGAAGTTGTCTATTCACAATGGATCTTCGTTCCTTCTTTAAATCCTTCTTTCACCGTGAAACTAAAAACAAAAGAGAAAACAACTTCTGTAATCCCTTTCACACAGATCAATAATTCGGGCAAATACAGATACAGTGTGTGATTCTTACCTCTGTTCGCCTCAAAGAATGCCCCCTTCGCAAAGTCTAAAATCGCAGCTGTCAGGCAACACGTGTGTTCTGCTCGGAGAAATGGTAATAAAATGCTCGACCCCTCTATCCGTGTCACGTGTGTGACTGGTCGGTATATAATGGTAATATGTCCCCAACACTAAGGACGCCCGTAACAAAGAAGGGGGATAGCTCCCACATTTACACTTATGTTTAAACAGTATTTGGCATTTAAAATTCCTCAGGGTTTGATATGACATAAAACACAACCAATCAAACAGTTCCAATAAACTCTAGGAAAAACTATTACTATTTTTTTTTATTATTTCATTATTTTTTATTATTTCATGATTACTTATTATTTTCGGGAATTACAGGAAACAACACTTTACTACATAGTTTGAAGCAACATCTTCAATTCATTCTTGGTTATAAAAAATCTTATAGGCAATGTGGTTGGTCGGTTGGTTGGTTGGTTGGTTGGTTGTTTTTATGGCGTATCAACCTTTGAAGGTTATTTAAAGATAAATCCATTTTTATACATATAGTCAGTTCTATTTCAAACAATTCAGTTTAGCAAGAGTTCAAAGTTTAATGATCAAAAACATTTCTATTTCAAGTATTCCATTTAGTCAAAAAGTTCTAATTCAAAGAAATCAGTTCAGCAGAAGTGCGCAGTTTAGTTCTATTTAATCTATTTTTATACAAATAATCAATTCTATTTCAAACAATTCAATTTAGCATGAGTACACAGTGTAATTGTCAAAAACATTTCTATTTCAAGCTATTCAGTTTATTCAAACAGCTGTGATTCAGTCAATTCAATTTAGTATAAGCAAAGATTTTATTTATACAGTTAAAAGTCAAAACAGTTCTATATTAAACAATTCAGTTTAGCATAATTACGCAGTTTAATTGTCAAAAATTATTCAAACAATTCAATAAAGCATAAATACAGTGTTTAATTCTATTTAACCCATATCAGGTGCTACCATTCCGGGACAGAGTGAAACTGGGAGCAATGGCAATGAACGGATACTCCGCATTCCCCAAAACTCCAGCAATACAGGAATCTCACCATCATATTTTTTTAGTATCATATCCAGGACACTCGTTGGGGGAGTCTTACCCTTCTGCAGAGGTACAGTAGGTGTATTCTACAGCCCCAGCCGACTGGGCAATAGGCAATATGACAGAATTCATACAGATGTCAACAAAACTTTATATACAAGAATTAAACAACAATACCAGGTCGAGTCATGTCAAAAACTCAAAAGAGGGTACTTGATGCCACCTTGATTAACACTGAGCATTATAAGGAAAGGATCAAGGGTAAAGTGGAACCATCCAGAGAATGGAGTTGTGACCCCTTAACCCCGGTGTGGTAGCTATTGAAAAGGGAGCCTTCGGTCACCCTCGACTAAGTTTGCCAACTTTATTTTACTTATTTCTCAGTTCGACTTATTATTATTCAAATTCTGTATATATATATATATATATATATATATATATATATATATATATATATATATATATATGGTGCCTTCAATAAGTTTCCAGACTTTTTTTTATAGGCATTTTAAATTGTCGTAGACTCTTGAAAATTCAGTATGTTATTTCTATACATCTTATGAGATGACTGACCAATTTATGATTTCAGGTTCAAATGAACTGCAACAGCAGGTATTGGAATACACCCTACTAAAGCCTGGTTATCACAGCTGGTCAATTTCAAAAATGCAATCTGACACTTTAGAAGAACTATATGCAATAAAATTCTGTTTTAAACTTGGAAAAATGCCACAGAAACGTATGGAATGCTTTAGACTGCTTTTGGAGCATCTTGCATGAATTGAGCATCAGTTTTTGAGTGGCATAAGAGATTCAAGAAAGGCAGGGAGTCTGTGAGGGATGATGAGAGGTGTGGCAGGAGTAAGGAAGTCAGAACACCAGAGTTGATTGGCCAAAGGGTTAGGGTTAGGGTTACTATGTTGAGGTTTTAAGGGAGTTCAGGAAGAGATTCCGTCGGAAGAGGCCAGCACTCTTCAAATCGGGTCAGTTGCATTTCCACCAGGACAATGCACCAGTCCACAACTCCATCCTTGTCACTGACGATTTGACCAAGATGGGCATCAAGACAGTTACTCAGCCTCCCTACAGTCCAGACCTTGCTCCCTGTGACTTTTGGTTATTTCCGAAGCTCAGAGGCTGACGTTATGAGACAACTGAGGAGATGAAAGAGGCCGTTACGAAGGTCATTGACATGCTCACTCAAGAGGACTTCCATGGGGCCTTCCATAAGTTGTTGGAATGGTACAGCAAGTGCATTGCAGCCAGAGGTGATTACTTCGAAGGGGACTAGAGTTTCATGTGTGTAATATTAATAAAAGTGCCTATGTGAAAAAGTCTGGAAACGTATTTAATGATCCTCGTACAGAGCACTATCACGATATTTCAAATATATAAAACAGTGTAAAATCTGATGACTATGAATTTCACTTCCCCGATTTTCAGGTGTGCTAATATCAACACACACACACACACATACACACACACATATATATATATATATATATATATATATATATATATATATATATATATATATATTGAAAAATGTTATGTTTTCGTGCGTTTAATTCGCTCACCAAGAAGTTATCACAAATTGAATAAATGTTTTTGTCATAAAAATAATATCAGATACATTGTTTTGAAGCAGGCTGTATTCTAATCCTAAAACCAGTGCGCTAATTACCATGGGCACTGCCATCATTTCCATCCCTCTTTATCCCGACTGTCCGATTTCCTTATTGGTCTTAGTAATAAATATACGTCATTCAATTTGGATTAGTCCTCTCTTCCAGGTTTCTTTTCATCGTGCATATATATGTGTGTGTGTGTGTGTGTGTGTGTGTTTTCATGACTGTCACTTATAATTCGTGTACAGCAATTGCATAACAAAATTTTCTGATAAACTCATATCAAACAATACTTTTATCTGAAACTTTTGCTCGTAAATGGTAGTAAAGTCTATCCCAGATACTCAGCTTCAGTATCATGAATTAAATAAGAGTGGATGTTTTGAATGTTTTGAAAATCTATTTTACATCAGAGTGATCTTTTTTGAGAAGATTTAAGAAAGCAGTCAATGTCCATGACTCCCAGTTTTATATCAGAGTACCTTTATCCAAGATAGATATATACATATATACATATTCGCGCACACACACAAACACACTTATATATATATATATATATATATATATATATATAATTTTGAATTATATCTTAAAACCATTTTAAATCGGTAAAATACAGGGTTCTATGCACAAGTATACAGAGCAATATCACAATATTTCAAATATACGAAATAAAACGAAGCAGTGAATAAACACATGACTTTCAGTTTCACGTATCCTGTTTTCCGGTGTGCTTACTTTGATACACACGCACGCACACATACATACATACACACGCACACACATACTGCTCTATGCACAAAAATACAGAGCACTATCACGATATTTCAAATATATAAAACAGTGTAAAATCTGATGACTATGAGTTTCACTTGCCCGATTTTCAGGTGTGCTAATATCAACACACACACACACACACACATACACACACACACACACACACACACACACACACACATATATATATACTCACACACACACACATATTATATATATATATACACGCGCGTGCGCGCGCACACACACACACACATACACACACACATATATATATATATATATATATATATATATATATATATATATATATTGAAAAATATGTTTTCGAGCGTTTAATTCGCTCACCAAGAAAATCCCTTTGAAGTTATCACAAATTGAATAAATGTTTTTGTCATAAAATAATATCAGATACATTCCTTTGAAGTATGCTGTATTCTAATCATAAAACCAGTGCGCTAATTACCATGGGCACTACCATCATTTCCATCTCTCTTTATCCCGGCTGTCTGATTTTCTCATTGGCCTTAGTAATGAATATACGTCATTCAATTTGGATTAGTCCTCTCTTCCAGGTTTCTTTTCATCGTGCATATCAACAGAACTTGAGGCATTGTATGTGCGGTCATATACTCCTGTGCATTCATAACGTCATGATTGGTCTTCTCTAATAAAAGAAATAGGTCTCATCTCCACCTGC
This sequence comes from Sepioteuthis lessoniana, assembly GCA_963585895.1. Taxonomy (NCBI): domain Eukaryota; kingdom Metazoa; phylum Mollusca; class Cephalopoda; order Myopsida; family Loliginidae; genus Sepioteuthis; species Sepioteuthis lessoniana. The sequence continues at coordinate 48,823,275 of OY757918.1, read as the reverse complement.
TTTCCTCCTATTCCTCGAGACATTACTAAATGCCGCTTTGCACGATCCGCTAAATCATGACAAATTGTCTAAGACATTGATTTTCGATGCAATTTACATCAAGTACGTCAAAATCATGTGTTCTTATGAGACGGATAAGAAAAACAAAGTGCTTTTCTACTTGTCCCCTTGATAAAAATAAGACTTCCACCAACCCAATCGGAGATAAATATGAATGAAAAATATAATGCGCGTGTTATTACCGTATAAAATTTACATTTGATTCTTTGTGTGTATTTTTAGCGAAACCTTTAGGATGACAGATTGATGAAGAATAAGCGCTGGAGCATTGAATTATTGACAAATAATTTATAAAGATTTACATCATTTCGTTGAAAGAATGACTTAATCATATTCAAAACTCTTTTGCCATTGCCATCTCGATCTTCCAGATTGAAAATACCAACTGCAAAAAAGCTTAAATGAGTTTTTAATATATGTCATTTGTTACCTACATGTTAACCTGTTTAAAACATCAATCTCAATATCTATATTGTTCTAACTCCTTATGTAGGCATCTAACCTCGTAACTAGTAATCTATCTATCTAGAGAGGTATACATATATATATATAGAGAGAGAGAGGGGGAGAGAGAGAGGGAGAGAGATAGCGATACAGAGATCAAGATCGAGTTAAAGAGAGAGAGGGGGAGAGAGAAAGAAAGAGAAAGAGGAAGACAAGTATATATAGCACTAGGCAATTTTCACCGGGCGTCATTATCCGATTATTTCACTTAAACGTTAACTTTAGAATGTTCAATCAATGGGTTTGATATAAAAACTTTAGATTATGTACATTGACAGAATACAAAAATTGCAAAGAATTTACTCACAAATGAATATTTACCATAATAAAATGACCCCTTCCGCTGAAATAGTAAAACTTTTGAGATCAATAGCTTGTATGTTTTTTGCATGTTTCTGTGTTTTTTGTTGTTTGTTTTTTTTAATCTTTAATTGCATATTGTGTGGCTCATCCAAATGTTTAATGTTTATATGCTTTTCATTGGTACATAGATATAAATATATAAAATAGACAATGATACATACATAATTGGCTATCTATCTATCTATCTATCAATAAATTGTAACAATGTTGGTTGTCACTAATTGACTTTGTGGGTTTGTGCCAAACCAAGTACGATATAATTTGGAGAGTGCTCAATATCAGTGTCTGAGCCATTATATGATAATAATAAATATATATTATATTTTATATATTTAGTGCCATGAAAGTTTGTCTGCCACCTTAGGTTTCATGAAGTTTTATAAGCAACAATCATCAGACAGATAACGAAAGAAAAATATTTCTGTCGTTATCTGCCTCATGATTATTGTTTGTAAAACTTCATGAAACCTAAGGTCGCAGATAAACTTCCATGGCATTAAATATATAAAATCTAATATATATTTGTTTAATATATATATATATATATATATATATATATATATATATATATATATATATATATAAAAATGAGATCCCATATGATTTCCATAATAAAAAAATTGTTAAATTTTGACAAAAAAATTGGCACCAGTATCTGTAATATTTGTATCTGTATTTTTGCATTCAGAACCAGTCATCCTGTTTAAATTTCGGGATATTTTGCAAATGGCAATATTTTGATTTGTCGCCAAAAGATTTCCAAAATTATTTTGGATTTTGATCCCTTTAAAGGATCAAAACCCAAAATAATTTTGGAAATATTTTTCTTCCAAAAATATGAAATATAACAATTTCTTAGTCTATTAGATTCATGAATAAATCCACTTTTTAAACTAATTTCGTGCCAATCAAAATAGTATAAATAAACGAAAAAATAAATATTTCTTCAGAAAGTATGGATTTGTCTATCCTTACTCAACGAACACTAAGCATAGAATTTTCTATACTTACTCAATTAACACGAAGTAATGAATTATTACTTACTCAAATACATTTCGGCTTATTTCATTTGAGTGAATATCTAAATTATTTTCTTTCAAGAAAGTATTAACTCTAAGCATCGCTTATTTGTAGCTGACGTCTTATTTTTTTTCAAAAAAATATCTATTACTACGACTACAAAAATATCTTGGTTGCTGCATGCATACACAGACTAACATTTTCGTCTTTAATTTATTCTTCCACGATAAACTGATACAAGGAGCTTTACCCCAAAAAATATGTCCCTTTATTTTAAACTAACAATTGCTGCCATACTTCATTGCAGGAATTTTAACTATATCTATCTAAAGATATATCCGCTATTACTAATTTTTATCTTTGTTTCTAAGAAAAGAGTTGGTACTTTTGTTTTTCAGCCAAGCTTTCACTTAATTCGGAAAAATAAAAATGTAACATTTGTACATCACATTTTTATTCATTGATTTTTTTCCATATCTACGATAGATAGATAGATATGAAACAGACCATTATATAGGGTGTTTTAATGTACATTGGGCCCATGTGACTGCTAACAATTCTACTTATAATAATGTTGCGTTCTTTTTTGCTTCAGATTTGAAAATAGTAAAGTATGACAACTATGAATCCTCGATCCTGTAAATCTAACATTTAAAAAAATATAGGGTGAGCCGAAATAAATAATATTAAAAATGTATATATATATATATATATATATATATGTGTGTGTGTGTGTGTGAGTGTGTGTGTGTGTGTATTTCCAATATATCGATCTTAGTTCATTCATATTTATCAATCTATTTATCTATTCTTTCTCTGTCTCTCTGTCTCTATCTATGCCTGTTTCTCATTACCAATCTCTCTCTCTCTATATATATATATATATATATATATATACACTTAGGACGAACAAGACATGCGGAACACAGCAGGAGAAGTAAGGACGAATTCAAAAGTAACGTTCTTCTATACAGCGCTACGCATGAATGTACAAGTATTGTCTGACCAGAAAAAACTTATTGACATCAGTTACCCGGTCAGCTGGGGCTGTAGAATACGCTGACTGCACCTCTGCAGGTAAAAAAAAACCAACGAATGTCCTGTTTATGACATTAAATAATCAGATGGTGCAACCGTGCCTCCTTCACAATACAGATTTTTGCAATCAAACCGCATATTAATGCTAAATTGAATCGTTTAGAATAGAACTGCTTTGACATTTAAACTGTGTACTTATGCTAAACTGAATTGCTCGAAATAGAACTGTTTTGACGTCTAAACTGTGTACGTATGCAAAACTGAATTATCTGAAATAAAACTGTTTGACATTTAACTCTGTGTATTGCCCAGTGGGCAGGGGCTGTAGAATACACTGACTGCAGCTCTGTAGAGGTGTAAGACCCACCCCCTGAGTGTCCTGGATATGACACTCAACAGTCTGATGGTGAGGTTCCAGTAATGCTGGCGCTTTGGGGAATACGGAGCACTCCTTCATTGCCATTGCTCCCAGGCCCACTATGGCCCGGCGTGGTAGCACCAGATAGGGCCCTATTTATGGGTTAAATAGAACTAACTACATACTTATGCTAAACTGAATTGTTTGACTAAACTGAAAAGCTTGAAATAGAAATGTTTTTGAATATTAAACCATGCTTACATTTAAACCGCGTGCTTATGCTAAACTGGAACTGTACTTACATTTAAACTGTGGGCTTATGCTAAATTGAACTATCTGAAATAGAACTATTTTTTGACATTGTATTTACAACTGTATTTACACTAAACTGAATTGTTTACCTTGAAATTGTTTTGACATTTAACCGTGTGTAAACAAAATCTGAACTTATACTTAACTGAATTAGCTGAATTAAAACTGCTTGACTAAACTGAATAGTTTGAAATAGAAATGTTTTTGACAATTAAACTGTAGACTCATGCTAAACTAAATTGTTTGAAATAGAACTGATTATTCACATAAAAATGGATTTGGCGTTAAATGACCAGCAAAGGTTAATATGCCATAAAACCCAACCAACCAACTACTATTTATATCAGCTCTCTGCGGACATAGGATGTAGTTTGGAAGCCCTGCCGGGAGCAATGGATCATAGGTTCGGATGGCGAGAGATTTGGGGAAATCCGAGCTAACTGTGCTTGATGATGATAGATAATTAATAGGTACATAAATATGAAGAAACTAAGATAGATAGATAGATAGATAGATAGATAGATAGATAGATAGATACGATAAAACAAGCAAAGATTAAATACATGATGATGATGATTACACTACCGCCAGTATCGTGTGGACTGACGTGTTCTCTTTGACTGTGTCCTCAAAGATGACTTCAGTCCCGCATCATTATTAAAAACCTTGAGGCAGAGATGACAGATGAAGTGATAACTATAGATGTCACTTGATTCGATGCTTAGTGATACTTTTGTTGTTCATCCCAGTGTCTTTTCAAGCTGGACAAAGATTTACTGACTTTAGCATAAATGAAGCCAGTGGTATCACCAAGCCTCAAAGAGGGAAGTCAATTCTGTTTACATCTTTCACTAGATTTCACATGATTGACGTATGCAGTTTTAGAGAAGAGAATAAGGTCATAAATATTATGCCTCCAAGAAAGTTTGCAAATCTAATATACATATATACATACCACTAGATAGATAAATAAATAGATAGATTCGAGTTGATAAAAATAGTCACTATATACATGCCTAGGCGAGGATAGATAGATAGATAGACAAAGATGGTACATACATACGTACATACATACATCATCATCATCATTCATCATGTCGTGCTGGTAGCACGGATATCCCTGGCCCTCTCTCGCCACTTTTCCCTATCGTTCATCACCTCTGGCAGGTCTTTTGGACTACATCCCGTATCCTCACATAGTTGCTGAATGTACGTTTGTGCTGGTCGTCCTGCTTTTGCTCGGCCATATGTGGGGGTCCATAAGAGTACATCACTTATGGGCTCGTCCCTGCTTCTCCAGCAGTGTCTTGCATGTCTTGTTCGTCTAACTTGAATAGTTTTCGTGATAGGAGGCAGCTGGCCGTACAGTTGGTGTCTTGTGGGGTGTTGCCGCCAGGACTTGTTCAAGATTGCTCGCAGCATTCTTGTGTAATTGCCGTCTATCTTATTCTCCAGCCGTTTTGTTAGAGTCCATGTAGTGCATCCATATAGCAGTATCAATACATACATACATACATACTAACATATAAACATAGAGTGAAATTTTGGTGTAATAGTTATCGTTGTAGGAAATGGATAAAGCGCCTCGTGTTCAAATCCTAGACGAGACGGTATTTCATATAGCACTTAGGAAAAATATGAATCCGCTTAATTTCCGTCCAGTTATGGTAAATAGTAGGGCAGACTGTTCATCAAACTTGGTTAGATAACCAGCCTAGGAAAAGGAAAACTCTGAATTCAACTTGTGTCACATCCTGCCCGTGCGGAGTTGCGAACCTACATTCATATTTACATACATATATGTGGCTTGACTGGGATAGATAGATAGATAGATAGATAGATTGCAAGCATAAATTAAATACATGATGAGGATGATTACACTATCGCCAGCATCGTACGAATTGACGCGTTCTCTTTGACTGTGTCTTCAAAGATGTCTTTTCAGTCCCGTATCATCATTGCAAACCTTGAGGCAGAGATGACAAATAAACGAAGTGATGACTGTAGATGTCACTCGATTCGATACCTGGTGATACTTTTGTTTTCATCCAAGTGTCTTTTCAAGCTAGATAAAGATTTGCTGACTTTATCACAAATGAAACCAGTTGTATCAACAAGCCTCAAAGAGGAAAGTATGTCCTGTTTACATCCTTCACGAGATTTCATGTGATTGACGTATGTAAATTTAGATTGGAAAAAAAGACTAAAACATGATGCCTCCAAGCAGGTTTTGAAAGCTGCGAATCTGATATATATACATACATATGTACATACCACTAGATAGATAGATAGATAGATAGATAGATATGAGCAGGCTAAGATAGATAAATAATTGATACGAATATAGTCCATCCATCCATAAAGGCATACATATGACTTGACTGGGATAGATACATAGATAGATAAGTTTGGTTTGGTTTGATTTTATGGGCATCAACCGTTGTAGGTTATTTAATGCCAAATCCATTTTTAAACATTCTATTTCAAACAATTCAATTGAGCATAAGTACAGTTTTTGTTTGCACACAGTTAAATGTAAAAACAGCTTATATTACAAACAATAGAATTTAGAAGTACACAGTTTAAATGTCAAAACTTCTTTTTCAAACAATTTAATTTCGCAAAAGTACGCAGTTTAGTCCTATTGGACCCATAGATAAGACCCAATCAGCTGCTACCACTTCAAGCCATAGTGAACCTGGGAGTGATAGCAGTTTTTTTTTTACCCCTCTGCAAAGATGCAGTCGGTGTATTTAACAATCCCAGCCGAATGGGCCGGATAAATTGATGGGTAAAAGTAGACAAACAAAGCTAGGACATACATACATAGGATGTAATCGTGGTGTAATGATTATTATCGTAGGAAATAGAGACGGTGATGTAGGTTCAAATCCTGGGCGATACAGTAAGCATTTAATATAGTGCTATCACCTTTCGGAAATGTATGAATCCAATAATTTTCTATCCAGCTATGGGTAAATAATAAGATAAACTGGTTACTTTAGCATTAGTTAAACAACCAATGTAGGAGAAAGAAAACTCTGAATTTAATCCTGTTTAACTCCTCTTAAAAATAGACTTAGTGTCACGTCCTGCTCGTTCGGATGTGTTTGGTAAATACATATATACAAAACTGGGTTATATATCTATATATCCCAATCTTGTATATATGTATTTATATACAAAAGAAAGAAAAATGATTGTAACTGATTGTATATAAAAACAATGGTAAATAATTAGCAAGATGGAGCGACCATCGCCACTTGCCTATCTCACTTGCACTGCACTGGTGACAACTTAAGATGTGGGATATTTCTGCCGAACCTAGTACGAATATATCAAAATATATTTGGTACCCGATGAGAGTCGAATTCACTTATAGTTTATTAACTTGATTTGTCGACCTTTACATTAATAGTTGTTCCCACAAATATTCCTTATCTAAATGTTCATCTGAAAGATCTAACTATAAATATGAATTATAGCTACGCATCTTTTCGGAGTGTAATGGCTAACAAGTTTATTTCATTGAGTAATTCCTTCTATACAGTAAGATTGATGCTCACTAGATTCTCCTTACGGGTGGGATTGTTCCAAATCTTTGTAACACTTTAATTTTCAAGGACAGATTCTGGTTTGTGCATGTATCATTTGTTAGTATATTGAATTATTTCATTCTTTGCCAGTTTTTCACAAGATGTGTAATTGGTGGTCTTTCGCTGGAGTTTGAGTGACAACAAGTCTCCAGGACTTTTCTTAGTATTCTGGGCGATACTGCCGGGCTTTGGATAGTCTCCGCTTATTCTCTATTTTTCCAAGTTCTCCAGTCCTTGCACTAATCCTTCGGTGACTGTACCAAGAACACTAATTACAATTGGTATAACCGTCACTTTCATGTTTTACAGTTTTTTCTGTTCCCAAGTAATGCCAAGGTATTTATCCTTCTTTTTACTTTCTTTCAATTTTACTCAGCCGACACAGCAAAATCCACAATTTTGCAAGTTCTCTTTTTTTGTTGGTTTATTATTATTAATATTATTATTATTATTATTAACTCTTTTAGAGTTTTTCACATTAGTGTTAGCAGATGGTTTTTCACTGGAGTTTGAGTGACAGCAAGTCTCCTCAAGCCTCCAGGACTCGTCTCATGATTCTGGACGTTCTCAGCAATGCTGTCATTTGGATAGTCTCTACCCGTCCGCCAACTTCCAAGTCCTCCATGCCTTTTAATAATCCTTTAGTTATTGTGCTAAAACCATCAACTACAATTGGCACAATCGTCACTTTCATGTTCCACTGCTTTTTCAATTCTATAGCAAGGTCGAGGTACTTATCCTTCTTTTCACATTCCTTCAGATTTATTCTATGGTCCGCCGGGACAGCAAAGCCGACAATTTTGCAAATCTCTTTTTTTTTTTTTGTTGTTGATTATTATAAGGTCAGGTCTTCTGGCCGGGATTACTTGATCCGTTTGTATGTTAAAGTCCCATAGGAGTTTATGAGTGTCATTTTCTAGGACAGGTGCTGGGTTGTGCATATATCATTTGTTAGTATGGTCAAATTTCAATTTCTTGCACATTTCCCTGTGGATCACCTTGCCAACCCAATCGTGTCTCGCCTTATACTCCTTCTGTGCTAATTTGCTGCACTCGCTTATTATGTGATTGATTGTTTCATCTCTGTCACCGCATAGCCTACATTTACTGTTTAGTTGCGTCTTATCTACTCTCGCTTTGATATGATTGGTCCTTATGGCGTTATCCTGCGCTGCAATGAGGAGAGATTCCATTTCTCTCTTAAGGTTTCCTTTTCTTAGCCAGGTCCAGGTTTTCTAGTGTGAAATGTTGTTTATTAGTCGTTTAAAGCGGCCATCGAGTTGTTTTTTCTCCCATTTTTGTTTCCTTGTTGTTGTCATTCTATCGTCTATCCTGTTGCCCGTATCGTTTCTGATGGCTGTAATCAGTCCTCGTTCGTGTTTTTCTATGTAGTCTTCGATCCGTTGTATCGATGCGTCAACGCTGTCTTCGATGCTGGCAAGTTCGCTTCCTCCCTCTTTTCTAGAAACATATAGTCCGTCAACGTTGTCTTTGGGATGTAATGCCTTATTATTATTATTATTATTTACTCCTACGACTTTTTCCCTCCAGAGATATCTGGTGACTTTCCACTGGAAAGAGCACCTCACTTCAGCTAAACTTTTGCGAGATGTGCTTGTACATCCTTGATAATGAGTTTGATTCTCACTGGGTGTCTAATATTTTAAACCTTGAAGTAAACTCAGATAAACTTAGTAAAGGATAACAGTATCGTAATCCACTGATGGGCTTGCACATTACTAATCTAAGTTCAGATTAATGCTATGCAAGGTAATCATCGCTGAACGGACAGTCGGTGATTCCCGGCCACAGGCAAAAAAAATTATTTTTAATTTTCAAAATGCTGACTTAAGGTACTATCATGATAACAGAAATTCATCACCATTATCAAGCTGAGAGCAGGGAGGCCCTTGACACTTTCTCCCTATCCGTCCCTATCATCTATCGTTCTTAGAAGGTCTTCCAGGCTGCACCCTGTGTCGCCTAACACTGGTGTGTCGATGTGTTGGACTCCATAAAAGAACGTGTCTTGTTCATCTTACTTAACTGCTTTGTGAGATATGAAGTAGATGGCCGTATAACTGCTGTTTTGTGTGCTATTATTTCCAGGATTTATTCAAGAGAGCACGCAGCATTCTTGTGTATTTGGCTTCTTTCTCTGTGTGTTTTTGTCAGCGTCCATGTGGTGCATCCATATAGAAATATGAACACAGCTTCAGCTTCGAGGAAATCCTGTTTTATTTCATCGGATACATAAGATTTTCATATAATCGATGACTTGTTAATATCCTTAGATGCCTTCATTTAGTGTATGTTGGCATCACTTTCAGTAGATGAGATGTTGTTGTCAAGGTGTAGGAACTGGTCTACTAATACTAGAGACTTGCCACGTTGAGTGGAGTTTTTCGTTTAAAACACATATGCTGTTGCATTTGTGTTCACACACCAGGAGAAAATACAATGCATCGGAGTTTTAAGCCTTTGATCTTAATGTTAAATGATGATACTACAATGATGTTTTACCCGTTTATGTTTTTATCAAAGTGGCGACGTCTCCACACTAAAGGGCAGCCCTATAAAACTAGTGGACAAGTTCACCTACCTCGGAAGTAGCGTTTCATCATAGAATGACATCGACACGAGACTAGCAAAGGCATGGACAGCTATCAATAGACTATCCATATTTACCAACCCCTCCGCTCGGGCAGGATAGGACATAAGGTCAATGTTTAAGCAGAGTTTAACAGGTTTGAATTCAGAGTTTTCCTTATCTTAGACTAGTTGCCTCATCAAGACTGAAGAACCCAGTCTGTCCTACTATTTACCCATAGCTGAAGGGAGAATAATCGGATTCATACCTTTCCCAAGGGTATTAGTGCTATGTGAAATGCAATTAGCCTGGTCCAGGATTTGAACTCCTGTCGCCGTGTCCATTTCCTACGAGAATAACCATTACACCACGGGCACCTCCTATCGATAGACTATCAGTCATATGAAAATCAGACCTGACCGATAAAATAAAACGCAGTTTTTTTCCAAGCAGCAGTCATGTCGATATTGCTATATGGATGCACTACATGGACACTAACAAAACGTATGGAAGCTTGATGGCTATTACACAAGAATGCTGCGAGCAATATTGAACAAGTCCTTGAGGCAACACTTCATAAAACAGCAGCTGTACGGCCACTTACAACTCATACGAAAACTATCCAAGTTAGATGAACCAGACATGCAGGACACTGCTGGAGAAGTAAGGACGAACTCATGAGTGATGCACTCGAGTGGACCCCTTCACATGGACGAGCAAAGGCTGGACAACCAGCTAGAATCTATATACAACAGCTGTGTGCCGATAGAGGATGTAACCTGGAAGACCTCGCTGAAGCGATGGACGATAGAGACGCGTGGCGAGAGAGGGTCAGGAAGATCCGTGCTAGCAACATAATGGTGATGATGATGCGAACGACGTTCATGAATTATTTTCATTAAATTATCGAATTATTTTTGTAAGATTTTCCATTTATTTCAAGCATCAATTCATAGTGATCTGGGGAAGTCCCTGAGGTATAATGGCTAAAGTCCTTGACTCCAGTCATGAAGTAAGCGAGTTCGAACTCCCGTTGCTCTTTTACGTTCGCTTTAAGACTAATACACTACTTTGGGAAATTATAAACTACTTTATCCTCTCCCAGTTATGGGTGACATAGAATCACTGCTGTTTTTCTACAAGGATGGCTTTGGAATTAAGTATTTAAAAGAATACGATACTTATTTATCCAACACCTTCGCTTGGGCAGGATATGACACAAGGTCAATTTTTAAACGGAGTTTTACAGGTTTGAATTCAGAGTTTCCTTCTCCTAGACTAGTTGCCTAACCAAGGCTGAAGAACACAGTCTGTCCTACTATTTACCCATAGCTGGAGGGAGAATAATCGGATTCATACCTTTCCCAAGGGTATTAGTGCTATGTGAAATGCAATCAGTCACGTCCAAAATTTGAACTCGTGTCGTCGTGTCCATTTCTTACGACGATAACCATTACACCACGGGCACAATATAATAACTCAGGTGGTGTAATGTTTACCAAGCTAAATTAGCAAACCTTCACCGGTGAGTTCGAGTCTCATTGGGGACACCATTCATACAGCCTTGAGCCATATATAAGCAAAAAAGTTTACTAAATTACTACTCTATTACTGCGAGCAAATTTATATCAAGAATACTTGGTTGAATCTATTATTGATTACAGAGGATTATTATTAATTACTTGAAGTAATATAATTGTTTGGATTACGTGCTGCCAAAATACTGACTTGGGTATCAAATAACCAAACAAGGATTACATGTTCAAAAACAACCCATCACACACACAAACATATATATATATATAAACAAAGAGTGCTCAATATAGTAGGGGGATTTATTTGGGTTTTATGGCATATCAACCTTTGTAGGTTATTTAATGCCAAATCCATTTTCATACAAATAAACATTTCAAGTTCAAACAATTCAGTTTAGCAGAAATACAAAGTTTAATTGTCAATTTTTTTTTTATTTCAAGCTATTCCGTTTAGGCAAATAGTTCTAATTCAAACAATTCAGTTTAGTATGAGTATAGTTTTTGTTTACACACGGTGAAATGTTAAAACAGTTCTATTTCAAACAATTCAGTTTAGTATAAGTACAGTTTCAAAGTCAAAATAGTTCGATTTGAAACAAATCATCAAAGCAAACAAAAGCAGTTCTATTTCAAACAATTCAGTTTAGCATAAAACAGTTCCTTTTCAAACAACTCAGTTTAGCATAAGTACGCATTTTAAATGTCAAAATACTTCTATTTTAAGCAATTCAGTTTAGCATATGCACTCCATTTAGTTCTATTTTACCCATCGACAGGATCCTATAAGGTGCTACCACTCCTGGCTACAGTGAGCTTGGGAGCGATGGCAATGAAATGGTGCTCCGTATTCTTCAAAGCTCCTAAATTACTGGAACCTCACCATCGGATTGTTTTGCGTTATATCAAGGACACTCGTTGGGAAAGGGACTAACCCGTCTGCAGTGTTCCAGTCGGTGCATTCAACAGCCTCGACTGACTGGGCAACAATATAAGAGAAAGTGCACATGCAGATCTTAGTTAAAATGTTTGGACACAGAGACAATTTGTTAATTGTCTATGTGATCATTAGACCGAAAAACTTATACGAAGAGCAGTCGACTAAGTGTTTAAACTATTCGAACTTGGATATATAAACATTATAAATCAGAGGAAAAAGAATTCCGTTTGGTAATTTCATTGTAAATTTATTTCGGTTATAGATAATATTGTGACCTCTTCAGAGGGAAAAGCAGTTACATATTTGAATATAATCTAGAAACGCTTACATTGCTCCCGATAAAATGAAAATTTAAAAATTAGATTTTATTTAAAACACCCACTACACACACACACACACACACACATATATATATATATATATATATATATAATTATGGTGGAAATATGACTATATATTAACAAATATAATATTTATACATTCATTTTTTTTAAAAGAGTGAAATACTACAAATTAAATAAATAGTAATCGTAATATTTCAACTTTTTAAAACTTAGTAATATATTATAGGGAATTGATTTTTTAAAAAAAGAATGTATAAATATTATATCTGTTAATATAGAATCATATTTCCACCATAAAAAAAATATATATTCTTATTTTTTGGCTTTTTTTTATAAGATTTAATTTTCAAATTCTCTTTTTACCGGAAGCAATGTGTGTTTTTTCTGGATTGTATTTAAATATGTAACTGCTTTTCTATCTGAAGAGGTCACAAAATAATCTATAGAGCTAAATGAATTAATAATGGTGTCACCAAGATGAATTCTTTTTCGTCTTGATAAAAACATTCTTGTTCTGCACGTGAGTTTCCATATATATTTAGACTGAATTTATTTATATATTTGATAGCCGTTGGTATAGAGCTCTCCGTGGGATATTTTACATTCTCCTTGGATTATTACCATTTAGTCTAATCTTTATTTTAATTGGATTATATATATATATGTGTGTGTGTGTGTGTGTGTGTGTAAATGATTACTAACCCCTTCATACGAGAAGGATGTGACACAAGATGAATCTTTTGAGCGGAGTTGAACTGATTTAAACTCAGAGTTTTCATTCTACAAGATCACTTGCCATACCAAGGTTAAAGAGCCCAATATATCCTACTATTTACCTATGGCACGGGAGGAGAATACTTGGATTCATACCTTTCTGAAGAGTATTAATACTATGTAAAATGCAAACATTCTCGTCCGGAATTTAAATTCTGGTCCCAGTATCTGTTTCTTATGACAATACTTCTTGCACCATAGGCACCTCCTAACTTATCCATACATCCTTTGTCTGAATCGATTAAATAAATCCAATAAGCTTCAGTAATTTGAATTCGATTTTTTAAAGATTATCGAATTTTGAATAATCAGTTTATGAAAGTCATTTAATGTATTCTAAAAAAAACTACCGTTTGAAGTTATCACGCAAAACCAAATAATCTCGTTTTATTTCAATAAAAAGGTAATGAAATCATAAAAAATTAATCAATATAGAATAAAAAACAAATACATACAAGTCCTTGAACCCTTTTCATTTTAATATAGTGAGTTTTTTTCTCAATAACAGCCAGTAATCTATCATACATTGACTTTGTTGATTTTTTTTTTTACTACAGCAGGTTCAATTTCTGATATTGTAGTTGTGATTGCTTCCCATGGGTCTGGTTTCTTGTTATATAGTAAGCTACGTTCATATAATTTCATCTTCAAAATTGACCATAGATTTTCGGTCAGATTCAGATCTGGATTTGATAGTAGTCATTCCATAATCTTCACTCCTGTAACTTTTTTATGCTCAAAGATTTCACGGGTAAGCTTAGATACATGAGAAGGAGGATTTTGGTGCATAAATACACTTCACTTTGAATCTACAAAATTAAGACTTGTACCATGCAAATTCTTTTTCATAAAATCACAACAGTGATCACTGTTTAGCTTAAGTCATTCATCAACTTTGAATGATCCAATGATAATTTTGTCGACAATTCCAGTCCATATTATCACACTAACATCTCTGTATTGCCTTCTTTTAGTCACAGACAAGATTGGATTGGATAAAATCTATTCTTTGACCCATTCATGGGGTCCCTCAAATGTCACTCGAGATCGTCCGAGAATATTACTTTAAAAAAGCCAATTTTCATGCATGTCTTGGCCTAATTTTGTCGCTTTAAAATATTTGCTTTACGGAGAGACGGTTGCGAAGAAGATCCCAGTTAACAAAGTACTTTTCACCTCTTGTCCTTGACTCCCTCAATTAAAGTCTTTTTAAAGATCAGAGTTCTGTGCAAAAGTGATTGTTTCGCTATAACCGCTTTAGTTTACATTCATCTCGAAGAAGCTAGTTCTGAAAGCATTTTCATTAGCTTCTGCCTCTCAGATCAATTTTACTTTCAACAGCTTTCTTTATCGTTCGATGATCTCTGCAAAGCTCCTTTGATACACTATTCTACTTCACTGCTGTGATCAAGATGGTCACTATTCTTCTTCTGATCTCCAATTCGCTCAGTTTATTTTCCAGAATTTTGAGGACCGTTCTTAATTCAATAACTAAAACTAGGAATTCTTTCACTCTGTAACTTCATTATTTTCTGTTTTTTAGCAGATGTAGGATCCTTCTCTTTACCAATGTTTCAGTATATATAATGGATAAAAATAATAAAGAATGCTTATTAAATTTCAAAAGTCTTAAGCTAATATTAGTT
This sequence comes from Sepioteuthis lessoniana, assembly GCA_963585895.1. Classification (NCBI taxonomy): domain Eukaryota; kingdom Metazoa; phylum Mollusca; class Cephalopoda; order Myopsida; family Loliginidae; genus Sepioteuthis; species Sepioteuthis lessoniana. The sequence continues at coordinate 48,808,198 of OY757918.1, read as the reverse complement.
TAATCTGCATACTAACTTTACTTCGTAAATTCCAAATATCACAAAATACGAACCATTAAAAATGGCAGAAATGTTAGTTAAATATTTTACTCAGAGTGGAAATGGACAATTTGAATTGCTTAATAACTTCAGACTGGTTATATATATATATATATATATATACGAATGGACACTCATTTCAATTTGGATTGTGGTATTTACATATATTTTCTTAAATAGGCCAACATAGTCTGCTAAGGGGCTGTAGAATACACCGACTACATCTCTGCAGAGGAGTAAGATCGCCCCCGCCCTTAATATGGCACCATACCATCTGATGGCGAAGATTCTCTCCTAGAGCTTTGAGGAATGGGAAGTACCCCTTCATTGCCGTTACTTCCGGGTCCACTCTTACCTGAGTGGTTGTACCAGTTACAATCTCATCTGGAGATCAAGGAGGAATATCTAATCATTTTCTATACTTGAAACTATTTAACTGCGTGCAAACAAATAATTGATGTTAAATTGAATAATTGGCTTTACATAGTAAAAGTTGGAATCATTTAACTGTGCAAATGAATAGAATAATGTTGATTAGAATTATTTGTGTTTATTAGCTGTACTTGAAACCATTTAACTAATTGTCTTAGCAATACTGGAAACAACTTCCTTGAGCGCAAACATATGATCGATATTGAATAGAATTATGAATGTTAGATAGCTATACTTAAAACCATTTAACAAAGCGCTAAAAAACCTATTAGTATTAGCAATATTTGGAACCATTTAACTGTGCACAAATGAAATTATTAGTGTTAGTTATATTTGGGACATTTTAACAGTATGCAAAAAACGTTAATGTTAGATAGCAATATCTGAAAACATTTAACTGTGTGCAAACAATAGCAATACTTAAAACCGTTTAATCGTATGCAAACAAATTAGATCTCACTCGTTTAAAAATAAAATAACCAGGAAATTATCCACTTACAAATTATATATATATATATATATATATATATATATATATATATATATATATATAAAAACAGTATTTGGCATTTATTATTGATCAAGGGTTGATATGCCATTAAAACAAGTAACCTAAACCTAATCCTTAATTTAACACTTAGTATGCAGATGGCTTATAGCACCTGACGTCCACAGATGATCGGTCATAATTACTGGATCCGTTTAAAAGTAACTTAATATTGTAGAGTAGCTTGCGACTCTTCAGCACTTTACTAGATGGACAAACTCATGGTCATAAATTGTATACGATTAAGAACTTCGACAGTTGATTTTAATCAAGTGGATCCAGTAGATGGATCACACTTCGTCCGGCCTTGGTATCAACGGCACGGATCTAGTCAGGTGTGTCACGTCTCTGGACATACCTGGAGCCTCAGTGGGGCGTCCCTCCTGGCTTTAATCCTCTTAGGAGGAGTTATGTTTATCACCTGGAACCTAAGGCGCCCCCTTTTTAAGGGAATGCCGACGGGGCCCGAGGCATTTTGGGGAATGCCGGGAGTGTCTCGGCTACGGCCCTGCGCCCTGATCCACCTTAAGGAAGCCCTTGTGCCACACTCGTCCGGATGGTTGGACTGTCGACAAATACCCACAAATACTAACGGGATCTAGTAGATGGGGGACACTTCAGCCGGCCGTGGTATCAGCGGCACGGATCTGGTTGGGTGCGTCACGTCTCTGGAGACGGTAGTCCGCCGATGCTGCTTGGCGTGGGTGCCAGGGAGACCGAACATTTGCGTCACGCGTCCGAGACTGACATACCTTGAGCCACAAGGGGCCGTCTCTGCGCCCTGACCCATCTTAAAAAAGGCCTAGTGTTCCATTCGCCCGTTTGGTGGGATGTGCGACAGATACCTTTGATTAATAAGCTAATATTAAGCTGATTAATATTCGGACCGATCTTACTTCGTTTGGCTATCCAAGCATTTTTGTAACATAGTCATATGCATGCAGAAACATAGTCAACACAATAAAGACGAACGGACACACTTCTTTAGAAAAATATACCCCTCACTTTATTTGAAAGGGTAACAAAAGGATTACGAAAGGGTTATTGTGTGAGAGGTGAGTTGGAGACTGAACAAAGACTGCAACATATTGGCCCCCACTCTTCTGGCTATAGCAGCATTTCTTTCCCGTTCTCCTGGGTTGCTCAACCGGGGGCCTGGGGGCCCAGCCACTGCTGGGTCTGGTTCTCACTCCTCGAACTGGAACACTGACTTCAAAATCTGATCTCCAACTGACTGACTTCCTGTCGCACACGGGTTATATCATTTTTTGACATCCACCTGCTTCCTGTGGCGTCACAATTCACACTCAATTCAACCAGTCACGGTTATCCCCTAATATCTTCGACCGGATGTACCTGTTATTCACACAGGTGCATTTCACATCTGACAGCTTGGCCGGGTCGGAGGTCAATATGTTACATTTTGACCCTCTTCCAGTTCTTGTAAGTTGTCTTGTTAATTGTTTGTAACTTAGTTTACGGTGTTTTTTGTATGTATCAGTTAGCACCTGTTACTGGTGCTGAATAGACATATTAAGCACTCATTCTTCCTTGTGCATCATTCACCTTGACAATACAACTCTTTACTTCGATAGTCTGCCGGAAAAAGGTGTCTCCAGCGAGATTTTTTTACTGACTGAATGGTAATTTCGCTTAGCATTGCATCTATGAGCCAAATAGTCCTGGGTCGAGTCCTCGTGGCGCAGTTGATAACGTGCCAAACTGTGACATCGTAGGAAGCCAGTTCAAGCTCAAGTCACGCTACTGTGTTCCCTTTCGTGCTAATACACTTGTGTAAAGTATGATCCTCCTTATCGCCCACCTGCTAAAAAGAATTGACAACCATGCAAAAAAGCCAGTCATGTTTCTATCGCTTTTCACATTCCATTTCCCCTTTTTTTCCTATTTAATTGTTCAATAATCTTTTCAGTTTTTTTAATCGCACATTTGCTCCATTATTGCTTCCATTCTTTTTTCTTTTCTTTTCTTTGATTGTGCTAACAAAACTTTCATCTATACGCAAAGGTACTTTCAACATTAAGATATAACACACAACCCATCATTGCTTGTTAGTGATATGATGGTGATGATGATAGCAGGCTGGTTGGCTGAGTTTTATAGCATATCAACCATTATAGATTATTTAATGCCAAGTCATCTGTATACATATATATTAAATATACATGATTTGTAAAGGCTTAGTTTGTAGATAACTTTTTAAAACGAGAATGAGCTCATTCTATTGGTAACAGTTTACTGATTTTAATTATATCTATCTGTCACGAATTATTCTATTTATTATTAATCATTTGTTTGCACACTGTTAAGTAGTTTCAAGTATTGCTATGTAACAGTAACAATTTAACATCAGTCATTTGTTTGCACATATTTTAGTGGATATACATATATGATTTGTTAGTTAATTCCATTTTAAAATGAGTTAGAACTAGTTTTTTATACACTAGCGTTGATATTGTTTCAACAAAGTTCATCATCATCATGTCGCGCCGCCAGCACGGACATCCCTAACCCCCTCTTGCCACCTCTCTTTATCATTCATCGCCTCTGGCAGGTCTTCAGAGTCACATCAAGCATCTTCGCATCGCTGCTGTATGTATGTTCGAGCTGGTCGTCCTGCTTTTGCTTGGCTATATGCGGGTGTTAAATGGTTTCAATTATTACAATAAAACACTCATATTTCTATTCAGTATTAACCATTTGTTTGCTGACAGTAAAGTAGTTACATGTATTGCTATTTAACAATAATTATTCAACTAAACTGGCTCATTGGCTAAGTGGGTAGTGGGTAGCCCAGGAGACAAGAGTCACGCCATACCAAAGACTTAAAGAATGGTACTTGATATCTCCTGGCTCAACACTCAACATTTTAAGGTACGTAGCAACAGTAAAGTGGAGCAATCCAGAGTAAGTAATAGTGCCCTCTCCTTCACCTCGGTGTAGTAGTTACTGAAAAGGGAGCCTTCCGGTTGCCCTCGACTACGGTCGTAAACTTTACTTGACTTTATTCTACTCAACAATATTCATTCATTTGGACATAGTCACATGGTTCAAAGTATTGCTATGTGCAATAAACAATTCAATTAAACATCAGCCATTTGTTTACACAGTTAAATGAACGGCGACCTTAGTTGGGGGTGACTCGAAGGCTTCTTTTTCAATAGATGTAGGGGAGAGCGCTACTCCTTTCCCAAGATTGCTCCACTTTACCCTTAATACCTACCTTATAATGCTGAGTGACTTGATGCATGGAGGCATCAAGTCCCATTTTTTGAGTCTTTGGTATAACTCGACTAGGGATTAAACCCATTGGCGAACACTCTAACCATCGTGCCAATGTCCGGTTGATAAAACATTTCAACTTCTAACAACTTAATTTAGCACGAGCCATTTGTTTTCACACCGTCTAAATGTCAAACTGTTCCATTTGACCGAGAGATAAGACCCTATCAGTTCCTATCACTCCGGGCCAGAGTGAACCATTGAGTGAGGGCAGTGAAGTGGTATTCCACATTCCTCGAATCTCCAGAACTGCAGCCTAACCATCCGATGATTTTGTGTCATATCCACGACACTCGTTGGGGAATGGTCTGACCCCTCTGCAGAAATGCAGTCGGTGTATTCTACAACCGCAGCCGACTAGGCTGTGATGATGATGAACTGATCTTCTTAAGGGTGAAGAAAAACAAAAAAAAGCACAAAACAACTCAAAACTAAGGACCTTCCGTTTGTTGTGTTTCTGTACTCTGTTCTTTTACTCGGTCAGCGAAAATATGTTGAAACGAAATAGAGTCATTGGCAGTTTGAGCTGAGATTCACGAGTCTTTCTTAATTACAGGACGAACTAACTCTCTCTCTCTCTCTCTCTCTCTCTCTCTCTCTCTCTCTCTCTCACACACACACACACATACTCTTTCTCTCCCTCTCTCTCAGTACTCGATGCGGTTCCTCTCGTATCTCTCTCCTTCTTTCTTTCTCCCAGTAATCACTTAGGTTTCTCTCGCTCCCCCTCTCACTCTCTCTCTCTTTCTCTCTCTGTAATCTCGCTCCGGCTTCTATCACTCTACCTCTCTATCTCTATCTCTCTCATTTCTTGCCCTGGTTTTCCTTGCCCTCCACTCTCTCTTTCTCTCTGTACTCGCTCCGGTTTCTCTCTCTTTCTCTCTCAGGGCAATCGTTTCGACTAATCTATCCCCCCTCTCTCTCTCTTTCTATCTCTGTGTACTCGCTTCGTTTTCTATCACTCCTACATCCAGCCACAAAAAGATTGACTTGGAAAATAAAGCTGTGCTTCTTTTAAGGAGGTTCACAAAATTAAAAAAATTCTTCCCCCCGCGTGACATACTTAACTCATTCTTGCGATCGCAAAGAAGACGAATGGAGACTTGATAGTTTCGATGACTCTGCAAGAATCGTCGTCTTTATGCTCGCATATAATGTACCTAAATGTATTTAACCTACCAATCAAACTCTTAGTCCCGTTAATCCGTCCCTCTTCCGGCTACTGGCCCATTTTTTCTATATTTTTCCATTTGCTCCTCGTAAACCCTCAACTTTAACTTATAATATCAACCAATGAAACCAGATAACATTTTTTGTTTAATCTTAAATGCAGTCTTCTCCAAAAAATATTAGTAGCATCCTTGGTATGACACTAAATTGCATTTGATGGTGAGCCTCTATTTCACGAAATCTAGGAAGTGTCGGGTAAACCGTCGTTGCAATTACTCACAGGTCCTCTCTGATCCCAGAATGTTAGGCTCCCATCTAAGAGTCAAGTAGATTGTGAAATTATTCGAATTCTATTAACAAATAATACTCTTAAAAGCAACTACATAGAAAAAAAACGTGATTCTCTAACCTATAAGCAAGAAATAAACCTTGAAAAGTCACAAAGATAATAAAAACGTAAAAGATTGCAGTTATAAGGAGATATGAGAGAAATTAACATTTACTACTTTTCTAGGGAAAAAGAGAGAAAGCTAATCTCATTGAAACTCTCAACATAATTAATGGAATTTTAATTAAGATAGAGATTTTTCCAGCATTTCTCAAACTGGAAATATATTGTCGAAACAGTTTTGAATAATAAATTCTACAAACCAATTGCATTTTTTTTTCTTTTACTAAGAGAGTAATATATTTCTGAAACAAATTGCCTAATTTGACCAAAAACTGCTAAAGAGTAAAAAGAATATAGAAGGGCATTTTGGTTGGTTGGTTGGTTTTTTATGGCCTATCAACTTTTGTCAGTTATATAACGCCAAATCAATTTTATGAAAATAGTTCTATTTCAAACAATTCAGTTTAGCATAAGTACGCAGTTTAAATGTAAGTACAGTTTAATAGTAAAAAACATTTCTATTTCAAGCTATTCAGTTCTTATTCAGTTTAGTATAAGTACAAATTTTATTTACACACAGTTAAATGTCAAAATAGTTCTATATTAAACAATTCAGTTTAGTGTAAGTACTGTTTCAATGTCAAAAAACAGTTCCATTTCAAGTAATTCAGTTTAGCATAAGCACGCAGTTTAAATGTAAGTATTGTTTAATTTTCAAAAACATTTCTATTTCAAGCTTATCAGTTTAGTTAATCAATTCAGTTTAGCATAAGTATGCCGTTAGTTCTATTTAACCCATAGATAGGGCCCTATCAGGTGCTACCACTCCGGGCCAGAGTGGACCTGGAAGCGATAGCAATAAAGCGGTATTCCACATTCTCCAAAGCTCCAATATTACTGGAACCTCACCATCAGAATATTTAGTGTAATATCCAGGATATTACTCCTCTGGAGAAGCAGCCGGTGTATTCTACAGCCCCAGCCGACTGTGCAAGGGCATTGTTGGGAACTACCATAAATTTATGTGCGTATCAGTATTGTATTTTGTGCAAAGATTCTTTTTTAAGGTTGATATGAGAAGATAAAAAGTGGTGATGTTCAAGAAGGCATAACAATCAAATTATTATAACAATATAAAAAGGAGTCGATTTGCCGATAAAAATTACAGGATCCACTTATTATATATGGTTTGCTGTTATCCGGTGAGTTTACAATGCGTGAGATTCTTAAAAATCGAATATCCGTGGATAACGTGATGAAACCTCTTCTCTGATTAGAAAAAATTGTATGCAAAAAGATTTTGAAGAATTGTATATCTCTAAGTTAGAGCAAATCTAACCAACCTGTTTCTACAACATAAACCGTACCTCCAGGAGATTCATCTTAAATTCAATTTCAAATTTATTTTCTATCTTCGAAAACCATCAAACATCTCGCGAGGCTTTCGCCTAAGGGTGAGGGTGCATATAATTTACATATGCATTAAGCTTGTTTGTGACAAGAGAAAATAAAATTCAGTCATTATTTTATAACTACAGCAATAAACTTAAACTATAAAAGTAATACCGACAAATATGCCTCAAGGCAATCATTTGTCAACACGCGTAAAATGAATATTCATCACCTAGAATCATAGACAAGATTTATTAAATAGATTTTAACGAGAACAATTTTGTGAAGTTGAGGATAAAAGTTATAAGCATAAATGTAAATACTATTTGCAATACTTACCAATGCGCAATGATACAGAACAATCTGCAATTAAATTGATAAAAGTGATGTATAGAACTGACTACTACGCACGATAATTTTCTTTTTACGCTATGCAAAACTAGTTTTAATTGATAGTTTTTGTTTTTTCTTCTGAAGTCCAAGTGAAAGTAAGTCTCCTCAAATCTCTTGAACTCTTCTCAGTATTCTAGCTGATGTTAACAGTTTTGAATAGTCTCGATTCTTTCTCTGATCTCCAGTTCCTTCAGTCTCTTTTCTGGGTCTTTGGGTAACCATTAAAAATTCCCAAACTAAAATTGGTATCAACGTTACCTTCGTTGAGGAGCTTGTTGTATTATATTTATCGTCGTAAAAAATGGATACGGCAGTCCGAGATCAGATCCTGGGCGAAGCATTTTGCATTTCTCATAGAGATAATACCCTTGAGAAAGGTATTTACCCAACAAATCTCCCTCCAGCTATAAATAAATAGTTAGGCTGACTGGACCCTTTAACCTTGCAACAGGTCTTAGAGAAGGAAAATTCTGAATTCAAACCTTTGCTTAAAAATTGACCATATGTCATATCCTGCTCATGAATAGGGATCAGGTGATTAATTTATTACTTTAGGTATCATCGCCAACTTCATATTCTACAATTTTTGGGATCTCTTACAAGATCCAAGTATTTATCTACGATCGTCATTTCCCTTGTTATGACGTTTTCACACAATTTGTAACTGGCGGGTTTTTTTTTACTGAAGTCTGAGTGATGACAAATCTCCTCAGGTCTCTTACACTCTTTTGAGTATTTTGAAGGTCTTAACAGTGCTATGGACTGGGTGTATGATCTTCAGTACTAAACACCTTCAACACCTGTTTAACTTCAATGATCTGCTAGAAACTGATCCTTTAAGCAAGATTTGACCATCTGAATGGTAATACCACTCAGGGTCACATCTATGGGTCAAATAGAACCTGGATAATGTCGAAGATGATTATAAGCTACATTGGGCGCCTTTGGTGGTGTAATGGTTAGCAAGCTAGACTAGCAAACCGACACGAGTGAGTTTGAACCTGATTGGGTACTCTATTCATGCACTGCGCCACATTTAAGCAAAAGGTTAGAAAATTACTACATTGGCTCTTAAAATATTATTTTGCAATTTGATAAAAATAGTTGATTGAAGGTATGTAATTGTATGCGTCTCATGTTCTATGATGGATTCTTTATTGTACATATAAAATGTGTCTGTTTAGTCAAATTTTAATCTCTTGCACAATTCCTAATACCTCACCTTTCCCACCCAGTCGGGTCTATCCTGGTGTTCCTTTTGTGTCAGTTAGCTGGATTCGATTATCATGTGATTAACTGTTGCATCTCAATCACCACACATCCGACATTTGGTATTTTTCAACGGATTATAATTTATTGCTTTAACATAATTAGCCCTTATGTTATTATTTTGTGCCACACGAATTTTTATCATTACTATTGTTATCATTGATTGTTGTTGTTGTAGTGGTGGTGGTGGCGGAGTTTTTATGCACTTTTTATTGGAATGATTTTAAATTAGAAAATATTTGCTCAAGATTGAATACGTGTTTTATTTCCCTAAGTGAAATATTTAACGTGTTTTGAGAATTTCGACGCCAAGGAGACGTGAACGACTTTTAAATCTCGTCTAATTCTCGTTTTGTGCCGCGATATCTTAGCAGTTACTTTCAAACTTTCCATCATTGAAACAAAAGAAAAAATATCTCTAATCTCCGGATTTTCACATTGAATAAAGCTGACTTTTCTAGTTTTAAACTCAAATGTAATAAAGAAAAATTGCTTTGCCTTATTGCTCTAATGATAAAACCTGCGATTGCGGCACTTTTTTCTGTTTTTCTTTGATGGTATATCACCGTCCTTGTAGAAGTGGAACTATTAAATCCATTTCTGAAGGGGTAAGGAAGTTCTTACCTTTCTCAAGGGTATTGCTTCGAAAGTGAACGTAATAGCGCGACTGGAGTTTGAACTTGCTTGCTACGATTTCCCAGCCCAGCACGTTAGCCTCTACGCCACGGGGACTCCCCCTCTTTTCCTTTTTTTATATTTATCCTAGTCTTGTTATACTGTCGAAAAAGAAATGGCAATATTTTACAGAATTTCAGATTTGTATTGTACTTTCAAAATATCAAGGAACATAGCGTAACTATTATTGCCAAAGAAAATGAACACAACGAGAAGAGTTCAAATCTTGGATCAATCTACTTGCATTTCACTTCGTACTATTACCCTTAGGAAATGTATGGATTCATTTCTTTTTATTCTAGCGCCGCGTTAGCAATGGCTTAAAGAAGGGTAGACTGGGTTTCTTTAACCCATTTTTTGCATAAAAATTGGACTTTCTATTTAGTTTGGAGATTAGTTGAGTCCTCCAAGAGGTATAGATCTAGAGTCTCTTCAGACCAATAGTTATCTTCAATAGGTTTTTAAATTTTTGATATGGCGATGCTGAATGTTCGGGAAAACATATCTTCTGTGTTGTAACTTCTTAAAAAGCAAATACTTTTAATCCTTTTTTTTTCTAAAAGAACTGTATACTGATGACAGTAAAAGGATTTTTTATATAAAATGCAACCGAGATTAAAATTAGAGAAATCTTGATGAAGAAACTTATTTATATGTCAAGGACTATACTTTCTGTTGTGTTCTAGTTAGTGAACACAAGTAGTATTAATAATAAGACAAACCACGATTTGTGAGAGAAAGTAGTTATATTGACAGGAAAGAGTATTTACCAGAGAGAGACTGTTAGTAATAAGAACATAGGATTAGTGATAGAGTAAGGATATACTTCAACAATAGGAAAGGCTCTTCTGGTCTGACTCGTAGGGTTATTTTATTTCATTGTAGAAAATACAATGAAGGCACAAAGCCTTAACGTTTTGGGGGATGACTCGTAGGGTTATCCCCAGACTGATCTCCGCTACTGCCATATATGGCAGATGGAACAGTTTATTATGCTGAAAAGGTAGGTGATACCCAACACTTTCCATCTTGGTCGTTATTCTCACAATATTTCAGTCGCTGTATCCAGCAAAAAGAAAAGTAGCATTAGAAGGGCGAATTAACTAAGAAGGCGAAAAAACATATCAGAGACATTTCTAGTGATAGACAGAAAGACGAAAACAGGCTGCTCATGAAGGCAGAATAAATGGTTCGGTTTAGATTTACTGAAAGTTACTGACATGCTTGATAAAAAGGCCATAGTGTATGTCTGCCGAAACGTTGAGAGTATAACAATAAAGATAAGGACGGCAGTCAAATTTGCGTAATTAATAATTTCTCATCTCCAAAATTTTGATAAGAATTGGTAATATATTTTTTTTCTTCGGCAGGTTGTTTACCTCATGAATTCCAGTGCAATGAAACAACTTGTGTGGACCTGGTTAAACGCTGTGACACCTTTCGAGATTGCGAAGGTGGAGAAGATGAAATGGAATGCGGTAAGATACTTAATTAATTTCACTACACTTGACATTGAGTAACGTTTGTTTGTTTGTTTTATTGCCTCAAAATTACATTTTCGATTTGGCTTTGTGGAACAACCTACACACACACACACACACACACACAGAAAGAGAGAAACTCTCATTTAAGAATGCTACATAAAATAAAGTGCTCGAATGCCTGCAAGCAGAGCAATATAAAATCTAAAATGATTATAATCACACCAGCTTTAGATCATCTGTTACAATTATCATCATATTATTTTTGCTTTCTTTTATAAAATGAAGAATATATACCAACTTCAGCAAAACGAATCTAAAACTCACAGTATGTATCTCAGTGAATGTATATTTATTGTTCTATTGTCCACATGGCATTAAACAAAGTAACCGAAATTGAAACCTCTGCAAGTCTATTCATGTCAATTCATGTCTGTCTATTTATCCATCTATCTATCATACAAACAATGGACATGGAAAAAATTTGTTATTTCAATAAAAGACAGCACTTAATCTCTGCCAGAAGTCCAGACCTAGTGATAGTTAAAAAAAAAAAAAAGATATAGAGAGAGATGCAGAATAGTAGACTATGCCGTCCCGGTGAACCACAAAGAGAAAATCAAAGAAAGTGAAAAGAGAGACAAGTACTTATTAGACCTTGCCAGAGATCTAAAAAAGCTATGGCACATGAGAGTGAAGTTGATACAATTGTAATTGCTGCGCACGGAACGATTTCCGATAACTTGATAGGGGAGCTGGAAGAGTTGAAAATCGGAGGACGAGCAGAGACCATTCAAACTACAGCATTGTTGAGGCCGGCCAGAATACTAAGAAGAGTTCTGGAGTCTTAAGGTGACATGATGTCATTCAGATTCCAGTGAAATACCATCAGCAAACTCTGGTGTGAAAAACTCCCAAGGAGTAATATAATAATGATAGTAAAGAAAATCATTGATAGATTAAACTAAACAGTAAATAAATTAACCAATCTTAAAACTCGTGTAATAAAGCGACGTCAGAAAAAATTCAGTTGAAACTTGACTGCCCTTGCCAGAATGTCCGACAAACTAGATCACCCTTCCGATCAAGTCTCACTCAACGGTTAATTAAGAAAAATCTACCGTATGGAAAACACTTACTCTACAATTAACATAGGCAAAATTGACTATTACCAAGCCCAGAAAATTCTGTATTGATGTCAACCCAACTTCATATACATATATATATATATATATATATATGTGTGTGTGTGTGTGTGTGTGTGTGTGTGTGTGTGTGTGTGTGTGTGTGTGTGTGTGTGGAATACTGATTTAAAAATAGAGACATGATTTTAATAAGAGATAGATTCGAAAAGCGCTTTTGGATTTATTTTTTCTAGATTTTAAAGCGATCACTTATTAAAATCGTTCTACATTCCTTTTTAAGTCAATATATATATATATATATATATATATATATATATATGTGTGTGTGTGTGTGTGTGTGTAGGTGTGTGTATATATATATATATATATATATATATATATAGAAGATATGTTTTCAAAGTCATTGTTGCTCTTGAGTGGGATATCTGTATAAAGCATCGCCCCCTCCACTAAATATTCTTCTATCTCTTAATTACTGTCACGTTCTTAGTTTTCTTCCATCTCATCGAAAAAGCAGCATTTCAAGAGAAAATGAAATTGGAAACGAAACAGAAAACAAGAAGTTGTCTATGAAAACCTTGCTGAAATTACGAAGTGATTCGGTCACATCTGGAGTTTAATAGAAAACTTATTCATTAAATGACAAGTTCCCGGCATAAGATAATATGTTCGATTCTTTCCTCGAGAAACGTATAATTAAATTTATTTTTAACGAATGAGAACAATGTGAAAGTATAATAGGCTGTTGGGAAAAGTAAGAATGTCTTTTAAGAAGAGGAATAAAAAAAATTGCCCCATTATCAAAGAGCAATCATTAGCATTCTTTTCATGTCTAAATGCCGCATTGGAATTTATTGTCAACTAATAAGTCCCTTCTTCAATTAATTTTTAATAAGTTAACAACAAAAATTCCAACTTTTAGGTAATAACTTATTCGTAATTTAATTAACACCTATGACTAATATAAAATTTGGAGAGTCCCAGTGGTGTTAATAGCTAAATCGCTTTACTCGAGCTTCGAAGTATACGTGTTCGAAATCCAATCGTGATACTACGTTCACTTTCAAACTAATTTCTTGGGGAAAGGTTTGAACTCCCTTATTCACAATATAATGGTTAAATAGGGTCACTGCTGTTCTTCTACAAGGATTGTTTTGGTATTGAATAACCCAAGAAGGTTAATATACCATTAAAGAAAGAAACTCTTATAACGGTTATTCTATTTTCATTATTCATATTTAAATAACCCACGAAGGTTCATATTTATGAAGAAGAAGAAGAAGAAGAAGAAGAAGAAGAAGAAATGATATGGGAACAACCCGAATCTTTCCTGGAAAATAAGACGCACAAAATTCTCTGGGATTTTAAAATACAAACAGATCTCCTATTATCGAACAGACGACACCACCAAGTGATCGTCAACAAAAAAGAAAGCCTGCCAAATAATGGACTTTGCCCTGATTGCAGACCACGGAGTAAACTTTTTTAAAAAGTGAAAAAAGAAATAAATACCTTGACCTTGCAAAAGAACTATAAAAACTATGAAACATGAAGGTCACTGTGATACCAATTGTAATTATGTGCACTTGGAACAGTCCCTAAAGGACTGGTAAAAGGACTAGAAGACTTTGAAATACAAGAGGAAAAGTTAAGACAATCCAGATTACAGCATTATTAAGATCGGCCGGAATACTGAGAAGAGTCCTGGAGACTTGAGAAGACTTACTGTAACTCAGACTCCAGTGGAAAATCATCAGTTAATGCTTGTGTGAACTGGATCTCTTCTGATAGCAGCACAAAACAACGCCATAAAGACTATGTCTAATCAAGAACAGACAAGACGTATCAAAATAACAGTTGTAGATTATGTGATAATAGAGACAAAGCGATTAATCACATATAAGAGAAATCAATAAATTAGCGCAAAAAGAATATAAGACCAGACACGACAGGATCAGGAAAGATATCCACGGGGAATTGTGCAAGAAGTTTAAGCTTTACCATATGAACAAATTCTATATGCATAACCCAGAATCCGTCCCAGAAAATGAAACGCACAAACTTCTCTGAGATTTTAAAATAAAAACATAGCATCTAATCTCGGCCAGACGACCAGACCTAGTGAGAGTCAACCACAAAAAAGAAAACCTGCCGAATAGTGGCATTTGCCGTCCCGGCTGATAACAAGGTAAAACTAAAGGAAAAGGAAAAGGAAAAGAGAAGTAAATACGTAGATCTTGTTGGAGATTTGAAAAAAACAATGGAACATTAAAGTGATGGTGATACCAATTGTAATTGGCGCGCTCGGTACAATCACCAAAGATTGGTACAATGACTGGAGGACTTAGAAATTAGAGGAAGAGTGGAGACCATCCAAACTACAGCATTTTTAAGATCAGAAAAAAGTTAAGGAGACTTGAGGAAACATACTGTTGAGAAAAACTCTCAAAAAAGAAAACAATAATAATAATAATAATAATAATAATAATAAAAGAACTTACCGTCTTGGGCAGTTTGCCATCCTAGAAAACCACAGAATGAAAATCAAAGAAAGCGAAGAAAGAGACAAGTACATAGACTTTACCTGAGAACAAAGAGAGTTGTGGGACATGGGGGTGATAGTGATACCAATTTTAATTGGTATCACTATCGTGTCAGAAATGGTCCCCAAAGACTTGAAAAAAGGACTGGCTACGCTAGAAATCAGTGGACGTGAAAAGACCATCCTGACTACAGTATTGTTAAGATCAGCCAGAATACTGAGAAGTGTCCTGGTGACCGGAGGAGAATTGCTGTCAATCAGACTCAAGTGAAAGTCTATTCGCTTACTCGGACGTGAAAAACTCGCAAGGAGTATACAAATAATAATAATAATCCTCAGTATGTAACATTAAAGGACCATCGTGAATATTGAAACGACACATTTTTCTTCAAAAACAACAGGTGACTCAGTTGTTTCAGATACGAAGAGGGTTTTATTCAGGCCCAACATTTTTCTAGTAGTAAACGTAACACAAGGGAAAGAAAGACATGGTAAGGGTCTCTGATCAAATCCACACCCTTGAAGATACCCCACCTTCACATCCAACTCTGACCGATACGTCTCACGTCAAACTCCAACTACCTCGGACAACTCAATTGATCTCAACAGCCCAATTTTAAAATTATCTCTATTTTTTTAATTTCAATTCATCTTTGTTTTTAGTTTTTGTTTCCTATCCCGAAACCTTATTATGAAAGTGAATGATTGTTGTATCCTCTCGTGCGCGCGTGCAAGTGTTGACTTCAGTGACGAATAAACTTCCACTCAAATTGAATAAAATAATCAATATAATTAATTACCAAATAAAATCAGTAATATTGATTATCACCCTAACTATTTTACTAGTCATCATCATCATAATCTTGCGCCATCAGCACGGATATCCCTGACCCTCTCTCGCCACCCCTCCCTATCGTCCATTGCTTTCGGCCGGTCTTCAGGGCTACATCCCGAATCGGCACAGAGCTGCTGTATGTAGGTTCGAGCTGGTCGCCTTTGCTTGGCCATGTGAAGGGGTCCACAGGAGTACATCACTTATGAGCTCGTCCCTACTTCTCCACTAATTCTGCCTACACAACTCGTCAAACAGAAATGGACAACATCTAACACATTTCACGATAGAAAATAGATTAATACAAACTTTCAAAAAAAGGAGGGAAAACTATGGACCTACACATACGCAAACAATTTTACTAGTAAACAATTATAAATTCAAGTAATTATTCTTAATATAAATAATTTACGCACAATTATAAGCTTTAGAATGTTCTTGTCTACAATGGATCATTTTTTAAAACCCACCTTGTCGTCGAGGATTAGAATATGCTGACTGTATCCCCTACAGAGGAGTGAAATCATTCTCAAAACGGTGTGATCAGAGTATGACACTAAGCTGCCTCTGTTGGTGAGTCTCCACGTCAGGACAGCTGAAGAGTGTAGAGTACACCTTCATTACCATTATTCCAATGTCAACTCTCACCTGGAGAGGTTGTGCCTGTTACAACTCTATTTATGTTCAGAACTTTACTCATAACACCGCGTATTTCATATCAAATACGCCAAATAGAACTCCTCCACCCACGATAGACCACATTTAAGATTCAGAAAACTAGGGTATTCGTTTGTTTGTTTTTTTTCATTTTTCCTTTGTTTTGTCTTTTGCTTGTTTGTTTATTTGTTTGTTTGTTTTTTGGGAGTTTTTGTAAGTTGTATTTTTTTTTTTGCTTTGTTTTTCACATTCACCGAGTCGGTATTGATTCAAAATTGAATAATTTTTTTGTTTGTCTTTTTTTGGAGTTGTTTTAAGTTGTATTTTTTGCTTTGTTTTTTTACGTTCACCGCGTTGGTATTGATTCAAAATTGATTTTTTTTTTTTGCTAGTTTGTTTTTTGGAGTTGTTGAGTCAAATAGATCTGTTTTGGAGTTGTTGAGTCAAATAGATCTGTTTGAAAATTGTTCGTGAACGATAGGACAGTGTACAAAAAAGTTCTTAAGAAACAACAGCACAATGTAAAAATGAACATACAAAGATTGTGATTCCCTAACCTCAAGGCATAAAATAACCATTAGATGGATTGACATGTCATTAAAATTAATCAATTAATCAATCATCAGTCAAGCAATACAAATAGTTTGCTTACAGATTTATTTGATGTGACCTTCACAGGTTCAACCACATAGGCCAAAGTGGATCTGGGAGTAATTGCAACAAAAGGATGTCTCCATGCTCCCCGGAGCTTCAGAACATTTCAATACAGGAAGTGACATTCTTGTGTAGTTCCTATGTAGCTTTTTTTTCTGTGTCTTTTGATAGCGTCCATATAGTGCATCCATACAGTAGTATTAGCACTAAGCAACAGTTTTGAATAAAACATTTATCAGAAAGATATTAACAAAAAGTCATAAATTTTTCTCATGTCTCAATCTTCTGAAATGTTTTTTCACTTGTTCATTAAAAAGTGTTTTATTTTGTAATAGTTCTGGAAGAAATTTCAAACATTTCCACGATGAACTTAAAAAGTAAAAATAGACAGAGTATGCAGTCCATCCCCACGGAGGGTTGAGCACTCTCGCGAAAGAGTTAACTGTTGCCACTCGCGTAATGCAAAGCCCTTCTATCGAATTGAGCACTCGGTAGCTGTTAGCGTAAAATGTAAACAAATGCCAACATTTAATTCATATACGTTAAATTCTCGCTACGTTGGGGTTGCTGGTGGCTGTGATGTTGTGTTATCGGGCTGAGGTAAAGTTGGCCGGGTTTCGATCCCATCTTAAGGTATCTCTCGTGTCTAGCAACATTGATGAGCTGTGATACAACGAAACTGTCTGTGGATGACAATATATATATATGTGTGTGTGTGGACAGACAGACATGGTTTATCGTTTGTTATCATATCAACCTTCCTGATTTGTTTAATGCCAAAGACATTGTTATAGAAGTATAGCAGTGATATCATTTAACACATAGCTTGGTAGATAAGAGGGTTCATACCCTTCTCAAGGCTATTAGTCCAAAAGTGAACGTAACAGTGCTACTAGAGTTCGAACTTGCTTACTTCGAAGCCGCAGTTCAGAACTTTACTCATAACACCGCGTATTTCATATCAAATACGCCAAATAGAACTCCTCCACCCACGATAGACCACATTTAAGATTCAGAAAACTAGGGTATTCGTTTGTTTGTTTTTTTTCATTTTTCCTTTGTTTTGTCTTTTGCTTGTTTGTTTATTTGTTTGTTTGTTTTTTGGGAGTTTTTGTAAGTTGTATTTTTTTTTTTTGCTTTGTTTTTCACATTCACCGAGTCGGTATTGATTCAAAATTGAATAATTTTTTTGTTTGTCTTTTTTTGGAGTTGTTTTAAGTTGTATTTTTTGCTTTGTTTTTTTACGTTCACCGCGTTGGTATTGATTCAAAATTGATTTTTTTTTTTTGCTAGTTTGTTTTTTGGAGTTGTTGAATTTTTTTGCTTTGTTTTTTACGTTCACCGAGTTGGTATTGATTCAAAATTGAATTATTTGTTTTCTTTTTATTTAACGACGCTCTTGATTTTCTCTCTTATTTTTATTTTTATTTCTCCAATTTTATTTTATTTTATATACTAACAAGAAGATAAATGATTCCAGAGTTTACTTAGACAATTAAGTCCCCTTTTAACACTCTTTTTTTCTTTTCAGATTTTGAATATTTTTAAACTTAGATCATCAAAAATAAAAAGAAAAGAGAAGTCGAGATATTTATTATAATTTTATTCACTTTTAATGGGGAGAAGTTTACAATTTTGGTTAACTTTTGCTAAACATGAAATATTTCATTAATACAAAACGACTAAGTTATTTAATGTAATGGTATATCAACTGCTGATCATTATTTAATGCCAAATCCTGTCAATATATGTGGGATTTGTAAGTGAATAGTTTGTTGGTAATTTTATCTCTAAATGAATTAGAACTAATTTACGTACAATTTATATACAATTAAATGGTTTCAAGTAGTGCTATCTAAGCTTATCTATCTAACATTCTATTTGATATTAATCATTCGTTTGCTTTCAGTGAAGAGGTTTCAAGTATTCCTATCGAACACTAATAGTTATATTAGCACACAATTAAATGGTTTCAAATATTTCTATTAAACACTAATGTTTCAACTCAAATCTATTCGTTTGCACACATTTAAATGATTACATGTAGTGCTATGTAATACAAATAATTCAAATTAATATCAATTCTTTATTTGCAATAGTTAAATGGTTTCAAGTATAGCAAATGATGAAATGGTTCTGTTTGACACGCAGATGGGACCCTAACGGGTACTAATTCTCCTGGTCATGGCGAATCTTGGAGTAATGGCAATGAAGGGGCAATCTACATTCAACAAAGCTCCAAGACTAGAGCCTCATCTCCAGACAGTATGATGTCAAATCCAAGACACTCGTTGGAAGTAGATATCATAGTCATCAGTTGAAATGCAGTCGGCGTATTCTACAGCCCCAACCGACTGGGGTGTTATACTAAAGAAATGAAGAACAAATTTTTTGATGACTGTTGTATGAAAAGTACTCGATATCGATCACACTTTGTAATAACAGAATAGTCGTAACAAACAACCTTTGTTAGGATATAATCAAGGGTTTTGTTTTGTCAATTGTCTCTAAAATGCTACCAAAGTTGAATAAAGCTTATCTATAAGTTTATAATGGTGTCTGTTTATAACGTTATAAAAACATAAACAAACAAAAAAATATATATACGAGGTGCCTTCAATACGTTTCCAGACTTTTTTTGTACAGGCATTTAAGATAGTCGTAGTATGTTGTTGCTATACATCTTATGAGATGACTGACCAATTTTTATGATTTCAGGTTCAAAGGAACAGCTACAGCAGCAATCGGAATACACCCTACTAAAACCTGATTGTCACAGCCGGTGAATTTCAAAAATGTAATCTGGACGTGACGACACTTTAGAAGAACGATAATCAATAAAATTCTGTTTTAAACTTGGAAAAATGCCACAGAAACGTATGGAATGCTTCAAACTGCTTTTAGACCATCTTTCATGAATCGAGCATCAGTTTTTGAGTGGCATAAGAGATTCAAGGAAGGCAAGGAGTCTGTGAGGGATGGTGAGAGGTGTGGGAGGAGTAAGGAAGTCAATATACTAGAGTTTATTGGCCAAAGGGTTATGGTTAGGGTTAGGGTTACTATGTTGAGGTTTTAAGGGAGTTCAGGAAGAGATTTCGTCAGAAGAGGCCAGCTATTTGACCAAGATGGACATCAAGACAGTTCCTCACCATCCCTATAGTCGAGACCTTGCTCAGAGGCTGTCGTTATGAGACAATTGAGGAGATGAAAGAGGCTGTGACGAAGGTCAGTGACACGCTCACATAAGAGGACTTCCATGGAGCTTTCCAGAAGTTGTTGTAACAGCACAACAAGAGCATTGCAGCCGGATGAGATTATTTCGAAGGGGAGTAGAGTTTCATGAGTGTACTATCAATAAAAGTGCACATACGAAAAAATCTGGAAACTTATTTAATGATCCTCGTATATATATATATATATATATATATATATATATATATATATATATATATAGTAATTTACATAACAAAATTTACATGACAAAAGGCTGCACGAATGTCGCACTCACTGAGACTCGAATTCATTCGTAAACGTTTGCTTGTCTCACTTGCTAACCATTACACCATTTGAGGTGCATATATATATATATATATATATATATATATATATATATATGTAGACTTTAATTTTAAAATTGGTAAAAACACCGGATTTTTCTATACATGTTGAACCCATGTTCTCTCTCTCTCTCTCTCTCTCTCTCTCTCTCTCTCTCTCTCTCTCTCTCTCTGTATATATATATATATATAAGACATGAGTTGGAGAAGTATAGAAACGGCAGGTGTATTTACCAATGTACACATAAATAATAAATGAAGCATTAATTTTCATCCAACTAGTTCCCTTGGTATTCAACACACTCCAGCGAATTTTCCATCAATGGAATCACTGCATGACACTTCCTTTTTAATGTAGTTTCCAACTGCAACGTCCTACTTTATACGATCTTATCTATCCTTATATCATTCACAATTTTCACTTTAGGAAACAAGAAAATGTCCCACTGGGCCAAATTTGCAGTGGATGAGACCTGCCACACTTACACGAGTCTGTGTTTCGCCAGGACCAGCAGATCAAGCATATCCAGAATAGCAGTCTCGACGTTTCTTTGTTTAATTCATATCAAACGTCATTGGTTATTTAATACTAAAGCCATTCTTTTAAAAGATCAGTAGTGGTAATATTTACCCCATACCCGAAGGGATAAGGGATTTCATACTTTTTTTCCGGGGTAATAAGTTCGGAAGTGAACGTATTAACGCGACTGATGTTCGAACTCACTTACGAGGATCACGCAGTCCAGCACGTTTGCCACAATGCCCCAGGGGACTCCCTGCTATATATTACGTGATCTTACTTTTGATTATAAGGTGTGGCCGCTTCAATTTTGGTTTCATAGTTTCAATGCTAGAGAGTTTACTGGTAAATAACACTTGCTAACAACTGCTATCATTGAATGATATTCTACTTGATATAATAAAATTATTTAGATACTAATTCACTACTTATATATATATATATGTTCCATCGTCTTTAACAAAACTTGCTTAATTAAAAATATATATATATTTAAGCAAGTTTTGTTAAAGACGATGGAACACTGTTAGTTTACTATTTTTAATTCTATTTCTTCAAGTCTCTTGGTTATTTTTCTAGTGAAAGTTCTTGAGCAGAAGATATGGGACAATTCCTTTACCATCTAGACCCGACACTAGAAAAGATGAAGGAGTCTTGAAAACATAAAATTAAAAATAATAAACAGTGTTCCTTTATCTTTAACAAAACTTTCTTAGGGGGTGGATTGCCGAATCGTAGTACGCGAGTTCGTTCTCCAGTCACGCTATTACGTTCACTTTCGGGCATATACCCTTGGGAAATGTATGAACCCACTTATCCTCCCATCTATGGGTTAAATAGTACCACTACTGTTCTTCAAGGAGAATGGCTTTGGCATTAAACAACCTATAAAGATTGATATGCCAGTAAACAAAGAAACCAAACGAAACCAAACCAAAACTTGCTTGAACAATAACTTGCTGCCTAAATATACACTCTTCAATATATATATATATATATATATATATATATATATATATATATATATATATTACTGTGTATATAGATTAGTTTGTGTGGGGGTGTTCTATTTGTTTTTGAAAAGATCTAAAATGGATTAAATTTTTTTTTTATTTTCCTTTAACAATTTATGTCTATTAAAAAACGTTTTCAAATAATTTTATATTTAGAACCAGAAAACTTAACTAAATTTCTTTTTATATTGATTGCAATAAAATTTGCTTCATCGAAATCTAAAATCCTAGTTATAAGAAAAAAATGTCTCCAGAAAATTTATGTATATATATATATATATATATATATAGAGAGAGAGAGAGAGAGAAAGGATTCAATGTTCAAATTGAAGTATAAATTACGCAAAAAATAATATAAGACTGACATCTCAATTTATCAGAAATATTTACGAAAAATTGCATGAAAATATCTTGAAATACTACGGATTAAATTTACTCAAGAACTGGCTTAAACCACGGCCTACAGACGATCTCGGAATCTCCTGGAAGTCTTTCTAACGGTTTTCTTGTTTAAATTGATAAATGCTACTGTTGTTACATACCCATAATATACGGATGTGTGAAATAGACATAGGGAATCTAAAAACACGAAACATTACGAAATTGGTTCAGGTACGAAACTTTTTATTACCTTTGAGTTAAAGGTTATTCGACATGAGGAGAGAGAGACACACTCTTTCTATGCTGACTGCTTTTACATCGTCAGCTCTCAACCCAACCAACACGCGGCGCCCGTAGCGCACAAAGTCTTCTGGCCTCGCCCAGCTCTGAAAGTAAACCTACTTCTTCCGAGGCGGGAACTCAACTAAGTGCTTTTTCTCAAATCTCAGCCCACGCTTCCCGTGCGTGACGTTACCCAAATACCCTGGACCCAATTCCTATCTGGGATTTTTATTTTGACATCTCTGAATGACACATCTTCTCCGTGTGCGCGTGAACACCTGCGTTAATGTTGCACCTAACTAACCCATGCGCTAAGCAAAAGGTTCTCAGCCTAACTAAACCGAAAGGCAAGATTTATAAAACGAAATCCCTCGGAAATTATATTACACTGTTATTCTTACCTTTATTTTGTCTTTTATATGTACAGAGTTTTGTGAGTGTCTCTCTCAACCGCACCATACACATAATACTTTAAGCGATTGCAGTCAGCAGAGTTAGTCAGCCAGATGTAAAACTGAGGTGGTCGCTGAAATTTCTGACTTCTTAAACTGGGTTCTCCTGTTTATTTGGCATAGCAAAGAGTCCTATTGCCAAACGTAGAGTCTTCCATCACCCACTCTTTCAGTCTAGGGCTATACTACCTTCACCAGGCACTTTATGTAGGTGTCCGTCTTGAGTCTGAGGCCATTTAGAAAGATAAATCTCATCTGAGAAAAACTAAAGCATGTTCAGTTAGAATGAACGCTTGATTTTGTTTAAAACCTTTGCCGCACTGACTTTTCTCTTGCCTTTCATGACCTGTGATATAAATTTCTCATCTTGTATGAGAAATACCGAATGTCTCGATGCGCTACCTCCCTGATAAGACACTCAGACACTCCCGTGTCCCAGACTATGGATTTTATTGACCAGCTGGAATCGTTGTCAAGCATATCGATGTCACCAACGAATTTGGGAGTTATTTTTTAATCCGAACGATCGGAATGAAGCTTACAAAGCTACAGTACCTTCTTAAGCACCATTGGACGCATCTAACTCTGATTGAATGCTCTGCTATGTCTTCAGATTGACACCCAAACACTTTCAAATCTTAGTATAGGAACTTCCAGCGTGAATACCAAAGAATGCAGCATGCCGTTTCCGAATTTTTGGACAAGTGAATTATATCATGCCGCTGCTTTCCTCAAAGACAGTGCCCAACTGATGCAAGTTTGTGGCACGAGAGACAAAAATTGACAAAAAAGGGTTATATTAATAATCCAAAATTGCGACACTTTTCCTATCGCACTCTGCGTGTGTGTGTGTATGTATGTATATATAAGTGTGTGTGTGTGTGTGTGTGTGTTTGTGTGGTCTATAGTCTACAATGCTTTTAAGTACATATGTCATGAATAAGTTAAACTGACTGATACATATGCGTGTGCGTGCATACATGTATGTATATGTGTGAGTATGCGCGTGCTCTGGCGTGTGTATATATATAGGTATTATATATTGGGTTAAATGTTCTAAAGTTACCATATCATATTACAGAATATTCTTGTAATGATTTATAATGTTTGTCTTTTTCAGAGTCCTATGTTTGTCCAATGAACACAGGGAAATGCAACAACCATCTTTGTGTTCCTAAGTTACCATATCATATAGCAGAACAGTCGTGTAATGATATATAATGTTTGTCTTTTTCAGAGTCCTATGTTTGTCCACTGAACAGAGGGAAATGCAATAACCATCTTTGTGTTCCCAAGTCGTCTATGTGCAATTTTGTCAATGATTGTGGAGACAACTCAGATGAAGCAAACTGCAGTGAGAATATTTAACTTATTTCTATTTTTTTTATTTCTATTTTTTATTCGTATATTTTTCGCATTAAAAGTTCAGTAATTTTGTCACTAAAAAAGGTTGTTCTCATACTGATATATCAAACATCTGGATCTCAATGTTACTTGACGAGCCATGAATAGAATGGGTTCGCTTTTAAACTGTTTTTCGCTCATGCGATGATCGCATAGGAAAGAATACTGATAGTCACCCAGTGGCCTTAACTTAGTGTCAAGACTATCCACACATAGATCTACCAATATATATATATATATCAGTGGCGACTCTAGCCTATTTTTGCTACTCGTGCCCCCCACCCCCGCCCTCTGTCAACTTCTGTTCCCAACCCGTGGTCCGTGGACCCAAAGTAAGTCATCATAGTTGCTATTGTGTGATTCTCCATTGTAGAGCACAGATTGACAAACGTACCTAGCATGGTGTTTTTTTTTGTAAACAATCAAGATACTATATAATTTGTAGTCTTGTTAATACAGTAGATAAGATAATTTTTTTCCTTTCAAAAGTATAAAAAAAGGAAAAGATGTTCATTACTATGACGACAAAAATATGTTTATTAAAATAAAGAAAATGATGACAATATACACAGACACACAGCTAGTAGTTTCAATTTCGCTTAAAATAAAGATTATTTGTTGAAAATGTATTCAAATAAACAAATTTTAGTTACAGAATGTAATATATGCAACATTCATTAAAGAAATAGACATCTGTTAGTGAAAAAACGAATTAAAACACGCCGTTTAACCAACATTTACCATAGCGATGATGAGGACGTCGCGACAGCTCTAATCTGCTATCCCCTCTCTCTCTCTCTCTCTCTCTCTCTCTCTCTCTCTCTCTATCTATCTCGGTCCATCTCTCTCTCTCTCTCTCGGTCCCTCTCTCTCTTCCCAATACATCTATCAGCAATCACAACGTGCTAAGATTTTTGAGCACAGTGTTAGGGTTGCTCTTGCTATTGGCTACAGCCAAAAGCGTATTTCTCTAACATTACTGTTATTATAAGGGTCTAATGCCTGGTACGGATCGGGCGTTCAACATTATAGCCGATTTTATGGGATGTTCAATGAATCTGACGGTGGCCGGACAAAGACCATCCGTTCAAAACAGCATCGTTGTATTATTCCCAGATATATTTATGAACTTTTGGCTACTTAGTTATCGAAACTTGAATAGATACGTAATTTAATTGAGATCAGACTAAGTATGTTTGCTTGAAATTAATGGATGATTTTCTAATCCATTTTGAATAACATTGACCGAGTTATTGGTCGTGCCGGGCACGAGTAGCACTAGTCCCGTCTCCGCCCCTGATATATATATATATATATATATATATATGCATTTTTTTCTCTTTTTGGTTGTTACTTCAAAGAGAAATGTGTGTGTGTGCGTGTGTGTGTGTGTGCGCGCGTGCGTGTGTGTGTGTGTGTGTGTGTGTGTGTGTGAGCGACTACTTTGATCCCCGCATTCAATGTAACTAATTGTAATATCTGCCAGTCATATGCGTGCGTGAAAACACAAAACTCGGAGTTACGTGGAAGTGGCGCGGAATTCCAATCATGCTTTCGATTTTTTAAAACCAGCTCTGCCATTTTGGCAGGTTCCAGTTTTTGCATTCTCTACAAAACGAACTGTTATTCTTAACTTATTTGCAGAAAGAGCACTTTGTGTACAATCATATAATTATTATTAGTATATATATATATATATATGCTTGCAGAGTCAGACAAAGATCTACCTAGGTTTCACCAAAATGGATCATCAGGACATTTTGGATTAAAGGAGGGTTGGACAAAACTACATTTTATTGATTAAAAAACTGCTAGGAAGAATAAAATTAGCATGAAAAAATGAATAAATAAATGAACCAAAAAGTAATAAATAAGATAAAATTAAGTGGTGACTTATCTATAAAGAAACCAACTTTTTTTGTGCCAACAAACATTAAGTATTTCCGACCTTTGATTAAGTAATTTATAGTTGGAAGGTCGAGGAAGTTTCTCCTCCATCCATAAATTGCAATATTTATACCCTGCTTTATACTAATGACATTTTTTTAACTATCTCCCATTTTTACAAAGGATCTGTACGAAGGTTCTTCTTAATTTCCAAAACATAAGTAGATAGATTAGTTCTATGTCTATGTACTTCGTTCGCAAAGCTACTTTTTATAATTGTAATATCTTTTTTGAAGGGGCTCTGCGAGGAAACTATGTATACCTTTTCTGTTAACATTACTATTGTTAGGTTGGTTGGTTGTAGGGGCTTTACGGCATATCAACCACTATTGGTTATTTAATTCCAAATCCACTTTACATATATTAGATATGCATGATCTGCAGACACACATATTGTAGAGAAGATACCTTAAAAAAATAAACATAGCTCATTTACTCGCACACGAGTAAATGGTTTCAAGTATTTCCATCTAATGTTGTTTATTTGATATGATTTGTTTGCTCAGACAAGTCGTTGTTATCATTTTTCACTGCAGTTTTACTCGCAGAGATTTAATGGTTTCAAGTATCGCTCTTCAGCAATAATTAATGTGTACTTAGTTGATTGGTAGGTTGGATGGCTGAATTTTCCAGAATTATGAAAAGTGTTATATTTTTAGGTGTAACCCTGTATCTCTCAAGAAAGAGAGAACATCATCCATGTGGACGTCATCAAAAATATCCCTCCATATTATCTGTTTTAAAATGCTGCTCTCTTGCTAGATGTCCACATTCCACAAGCACATATTTCATGGTGTAAGGTGTTTGACATGTCAAACATTGTGGTGGCTGTCCCTGCTTGAGTATAAAAGAATGAGTGAGATTTGTGTACCATCGTTAGATCCACGACCATATACCTCTACCTTATACAGTATACATTCAAATTGGCACTTCCCCTTGCGGAGGAAATTAGTTTTATCCATACAATTGCATTTATACAGCTCAGTACATTGGTTATTCATAAGTTGTTTTTTTAGTTTTACTTTTATTAATTAAACTTGATACATTAGACATAGTACTGTAACTTAAGTTAATCACGTTCCTATTAGATATTTTCTATAAACCATTTTATGGAAGAAAGTTTTTCTTTAATAATCTAAAAAAATATTTTCCTATCTTATTAGTTATGGCCATATTGTATGGTGGTGTAAACTATAAAATTTTCCTTGCTCTATTGTTCCTATTACATAGATATACTACATCATCCTTGGATTTATAAACCAGTTTGGTTTGATAGCCACTATTTTTTAATGGGGCCCTATATTTGTGTTTATTCTGAATGAAGATATCACAACTAGAAGAATTAGTGGATAATCTAACGATAATACCTTTAGGTATGTGCTTAAAACCTGTTTAGGGTAGTTAGAACCGGTTATAATGTAAGATGGAACTTGGTTGTGTTTTCTAAAAAAAACGTTATAGAAATTAAATGTAATATCTAAATAATCCGTAAATTTTTATTTAGTTTGGATGTCCAACTCGAATCCAAACATAGTGAACAACCCATGTAATTTCTTTCAAATTATATCACCTATTTTTGGCACACAGTTTTCCTCAATAATCAGTCCATCAACTCTTTAAAGCCCATGGTTACCGAGGTTAATGATGCTATTGGGGTTATATAACAATAAGCACCCTATAAATTAAGACAGCTTGGACGGTCGAATAAACCCATGGGATTATCAAAGTTACCACTAACGCCCTTTTTAATCCATAATTCCTCATTATGGTACAATATTGATTTACGGCAATGCTTTATCAAATTAATCTTATCCTCTGAAATCACTATATACTCCTCAGCCAGTTTTAATGCATCGTCTTCGGATTTTTCGAAATAAACGGGTAGAAGTCCCTAATATCATATTTAATAAAGGAGCATTTATCATTCTTATCATAATCCGTAAACCACTTGACAGAGTCTTTGGTGCTACGCCATTGATTTATATTTAGAGATGTTCTAAGCATATCGCATATATCTTGCAAAATTATTTTACTAATTTTTCCCAGTTCCGTTTTGAAATGATTGGTTAGTCAACATGCCGTTTTAAAAACATACCCATACTGGATAAACATCAATATAAAATAGCGTTACTAAATAAGATAGAAACTTTTATCTCGAATATGAGATGGGAAGCATTATTATTTTACAATTTCCAGATTAAATCCAAAGATATAGAAGAGCACTATGGATTCAAAACTAACAAAGAACTCCCTTCATATTAAAGAATTAAACACCTTTGCGTGTAATTTAATAGGACTTGTTAGGTTTATAAAGTAGTGAATGATCAGTGATAACATACAACAACAAATAAGGAAAGATCTTTAGGATATTGAAAGTAATGGTAAAATTTTAGTTAAGGGTGATAAGTCAAGTAACTTATATAGGATGAGCTCTAATTTGGAGGCTGATTTGAATAAAGAAGCTATATTATTTGCTTATAAACTAGTGGAAGATAGGGAGGAGAAATTAATATCAAAAAATGTTTCATTACTCTTAAAGATCATAAAAGCGATCTTCAGAATAACCCGGCATATAAACTAATTAATTTATCCTTCCCAGCAGTTTTTTAATCAATAAAATGTCGTTTTGGTCCAACTCTTCTTTGGTCAGAATTGTCTGGATGACCTGTTTAGGTAAAACCTAGGAATTATTTTTCTGCCTCTGCAGGCATTCATATTTCGCTCTACTTTGCATATGGAACAATCTTGCGTATAACTTAAGGAATTCTGTTGGTGATTTTTTTCTCCTTTTGTCTAGGCATGCGTTATTTGTTGATTATTTTCAAGTAGTACGTATGCTTTAAGTTTTTTTTTTCTTTTTCTAATTGACTTTTTTCCCGGATACTAGTTTGTGTGGTATTTTTTTTTATTCCCAAATTGAACTACCTGGATTTTTTCACACTAACAGAATTATAGAATAGTTTATAAAAAATTATATATATATATATATACTAATAATAAGAAAGATTGTAAACACACACACACACACACACACACACAAACACACACACACACACACATATATATATATATATATATATATATATATATATATATATAATTAACTTAAATCGCGAGTAGGAAATTTCCTACTCGCGATTTAAGTTAATTTTATAATTGGCTCCACTCGTGTTCAGCACTCTTGCAATTGTAGCATTGCAGGATTCGCGGAAGGTTTTAGTTTTCTTTTGACTAACTGACTGCATATCCCTTGATTTTTTTTCAAGGGGTCTGACGAGGTTGGCCTTTTCTTTCTTTTTGACCTATAATATTTTTTTCTTTTTCCCTCGGGCGGTGATTCGAGATACTCTTATCTCTTGTTCCTGGCGGGTTTTTTTTCTTTTTTTCTGGTACCGTGAATGCTCGAAGATATTAGATTAGTATATATATATATATATATACTAATTACAAAAGGCGCTTCTTCTAAGGATGTAACAAAATATCAAACGGTATTTAACAGGATTGAATTAAGAGTTTTCCTCCTCCAAGACTGACTGGCATACCAAGTTCAAAGAGTCTATTCTGACCAACTATTAACCCAAAGCTTGAGTTGAGAATAGTTGGATTCATCCCTTTCCCAAGTGTGTTAGAGTGAAGTGCAAACAGCCTCGTTCAGAATTTGAACTTGGGTCGCCGTGTCCACTTCCTACAACGAAAACCATGAATTATTAATGATCCATAGTTATAATTCTTATTAATTTCTTAGCTGGTATAAATCTTAAAAGTTTATTACATCTTGCAAATAAATTTTTAGTTTATTTTCTTTTTCGTATCCATGTAGTGAGTCTTAGATCACTAAGAGAAACAGAAAACAATCTTAAAACAACACTCGAGGACATCGTGATCATTTTATAATTTTTTTAAAACATCGTACATGCATATAAACTATTCCGAGAGGAGTTTTTATATTCTAATATAATCCTTGATCACTTATATCTGGAAAGTTTCTTTCATTGAACCTGCAAAGATATTTCTTTTTGATGATTCTTTTATTATCGTTGACCATTTATCTGGTTCTTGTGTTTGTAGAATACCGAACCTGTTACATCTCGGAATTTCGCTGCAACAATTCACAGTGCATCCCGGATTCCCTTCTATGTGATGGTGTTGAAGACTGTCTTGACGGCAGTGATGAAATAGAGTGCGGTAAGACAAACAATTTAACAATGCAAATGCATTTACACATGCGAACACAAGTACACGAACACACACAGACACACACGGACACACTAAAAGTATTTTCGTGATGTAGTGGCTAACGTGCTGATGGTTGGTTGGTTGGTTGTATTTATGGCATATCAACCTTTGGTTATTTAATGCCTCATCCGTTTTTGTAGAAATAAACAGCTCTATTTCAAACAATACGATTAAACATTAGTATACAATTTAATTGTCAAAAACGTTTCTATTTCAAGCTTTTCAATTTATTCAAACAGTTCTAGTTCAACCAATTCAGTTTAGCATAAGTATAGATTTTGTTTACATACAGTTAAATGTCAAAACAGTTCCATTTAAAATCATACTGTTTAGCCTAAGTACAGCTTCAATGTCAAAAACAATTCCATTTCAAACAATTCAGTTTAACGTACAAAAACAGTTCCATTCAAAACAGTTCAGTTTAACATAAGTACGTAGTTTACATGTCAAAACAGTTCTATTTCAAACAGTTCAGTTTAGTATAAGTACACATCTTTGTTTTATTTGACCAATAGATAAGACCCTATCAAGTGCTACCAACCTCGGGCCAGAGTGGACGCAGGAGCGATGGTAATGATGCGGTATTCCACATTCCCTAAAGTTCCAGCATTACTGTAGCCGTACCATCAGATTGTTTAGTGTCATATCCAGAACCCTCGTTGCAGGATGGGGCGTCTTACCATTCTGTAGAGATGCACTTGGTGTATTCAACAAGCCCAGCCGATAGGGCAATAACGTGCTGTACTATTATACTAACCGATTTCGAATTCCAGTCGCACTGTTACGTTTACTTTCAAGCGAATAATCTAAGGAAAAGCATGAACCACCTAATTATCACCAACTAAGGATTAACAATTACCACTATTGTTCTTCTACAAGAATAACTTTGGCATTAAATAACCCATGAAGGTTGATATGACATTAAACAAAAGAAACCAAGACCAATCCACACACACACATACACACACACACATAAAGATACAAACTTAAGCATACTTCTACTTATATCAAATTGACCAAGGAGGTGTCCTCGTGGTGTAATGGTTAAAGCGATGGACTGCGGAATCGTAGTACGCGAGTTCGTACTCCAGTTGCGCTATTACGTTCACTTTCGGGCAAATACCGTTGGGAAAAGTATGAACCCCCTTATCCTCCCAGCTATGGGTTAAATAGTACCACTACTGCTCTTCTAGGAGAATGGATTTGGCATTAAATAACCTAAAAAGAGTTGATATGCCATTGAACAAAGAAATCAACCAACCAATCAAATTGACCGAATAAACTTGTTCTGATGTGAACAGTTCAAGAAGATGAACAGTGCAAAATATACATGTGCACAATCAGCTTAGACAAAAAGACTTTTAAGAGTGATTTTTTCATTCTTTTAAGTAACGTCTGTTTAGAATGTTTACTTTCTAGATGATCTGGTGCTGTTATTCTTACCCCTGGATGACCTTTCGGTATTATTTTTTATTTCGAGTGACCTCCTCCCGATGAACGCACATCTTTCACCACATGGAACCCTTTTTCTTCATGTTAAAACCTTTATTTGAATCCAGTGGTGGGAGGAAAAAACGATCACAGAAAAATATTCTTAGGTACGAATTGTGGGTCTTTTGGGTGGACGAGAAGGAATTTCAGTCACCTGTTAATTCTAACCCAGCGTGGAACCTCTTTAATCTCGTATCTTTGAAATAATCGTTCTTTTTTTTAAATTGCACACATCACACGATATTTACAGTTAATGTGTGCATAATCCTCTATCCCCTCTTCCAGCACGCCAAATTTGGTAACATTGCATCAGCCTGTTTGACTGTCTCACGAAGACAAATACACAAACTCTTCCCCAAAATTGATCCTATCTTTAATTAGAAAATGTAATTAATTTATTTCCAATTAAAAATTATACCTATTTTTTACAAACACTAATTAGAAATCTAAAAATTGAATGTACATAAACAAACAATAACGCTTGTAAGTTTTATTTTATTTTATTTTATGAAGTTAAGATTTTTCTGTGAAAAATTTCACGGAATTTTGTAAAGAAACTTTTTTTAAGTGAGGGACACTGAGGAGATTGATAGATTTAAACAATTATGTTGGTGTGGTTTATTTGTTGGCATATTAACCTTCCTGGGTTATACAATGCCAAGGCCATCCCTGTAGAACAATAGTAGCACTATCTAATGCATAACTTAAAGCTAAGGAGGTTAATACGTTTCCAAAGAGTATTAGTCCGAAAGTGAACATAATAGTATGACTGGAGTGCGACCTCACTCACTATGAGGCCGCAGTCTAGCACTTTAGCCATTACACCGCAGAGACACCTAAACAATTTTGTTTCACTTTGAATTCTCAGTAATGATTAAAATAAGCATGGGCAACATTTTTTTTAAAAAGCAGTTGGTTGGGTTTTATGGCATATAAACCCTTGTTGATGCCAAATCTTGTTTGGGGTTGTTCCCGTGGACATATTTATTTTTTATAGTTAAAGCATTGGACTGCAGAATCGTAGTACGCGAGTTCGAACTCCGGTTGCGCTATTACGTTTACTTTGGGAAAAAAACCCTCGTGAAAGGTATGAGCCCCCTTACCCTCCTATCAATGCGTTAAATAGTACCATTACAGTCCTAATAAGTGGATGGATTTGGAATTAGATAACCCTAGAAAGTTGATATTCCGTTAAATAACCAACAAACAAACCTTACACACACATATATATATATATATATATATATATATATATATATATATATATATATGTGTGTGTGTGTGTGTGTGTGTATGTGTTTGGGTGTGTGTGTGTATAGTGGGTAGGTGACATTTTTAACAACAAGAGCTCATTTGTTTGCAAACATTTAAATGATTTCAAGTAAATTCATCTAGCACTGATGATTCGATTCAATCTTACTCGTTCGTTTGCAAACAGTTAAATTGTTTTAAGTATTGCAAGGTAACACTAACAGTTCAATCTAAAATCACTCACTTCTTTGCACACTATTAAATGGTTAAATATATCTACTTGAACCATAAATGGCATCTTAGCAGTTACTATCCCCCCGGGTTAGAGTGGACCTGAGAGTAATAGCAATATAGGGGTACTCTATATTCCCCCGATCTCCATGAATGGATAATGACCATCAGATGGTTTTATGCCGTGACACCATTGGTGGTAGGGGCTTGTCTTACCTCGCTGTAGAGATGCAGTCAGCATTGTTTATAGCCTCAACCGATAGGCCTCTAGAGATGTGGCTCTTCATCACATAAGGAGCGCAACTAAAAATCCAAGGTGATTTTACAATTTATGATACTTCGGCCATTTTTTCACTACGGATGCTCATACACGTAAGTATCTGTCTTGGTTTGGTTTGGTTTGGGTTTATTGCGTATCAACCACTGTAGGTTATTTAATGCCAGATTCGTTTTTATACATATAAACAGTTATATTTCAAACAATTCAGTTTAGTATAAGTATAGTTTTTTTTTTTTATTTACACTCATTTAAATGTCAAAATACTTCTCTTCCAAACAATTCAGTTCAACATTAGTACGCAGTTTAGTTCTATTTGACACATAGATAGGACCCTGTCAGTGCTACAAATGTGAACCAGAGTCGACCAGTGAGCGATGGCAATAAAAGGGGTATTCTGCACTTTCCAAAGCTCCAGCATTACTGGTGCCCCACTATCAGATTGTGTCATATCCAGGACACTCGTTCGTGGGGGCCTTCCCCTCTGCAGAAAAGCTGTCGGTGTATTCTACAGCCCCAGCCGACTGGGCAAATCTGCCTTAGAAATAGAGAAACGCAGATTATTTTTTTATCTTTGGTAAAAAGATCTTTTCTTTAAAAAAATATTGTCATTCAGAAGGTACCGCGGACCCTATGTCGCTGCGAGCCACTTTTTGCCCATGACTGGACTAAATTATGACCTTATGTAAATTTTTCACATCGCGATCTTGAAAAATTCACTATAAAACAATAGACTCAGTGTGATAAGATAAATAACTGAACGCACACCAAAGCTACCCACGGCTTTACATAGGCTCACTTCATTGGGGTGGTATTGAGCGGTTTGTCTGGTCCCAGGGGACCTTTTCCCTAGACAATACCTGCTTTGCAGAGTTGAACTGAAGTGGTTCATTATGGAGAATGTCGAAGGGAATAAGCATTTTTAAACAGCCTCGCATGAGCCTCGGTTTGTGTGTGGCTTCCCAGTATAAAACAACCATGGGTAACACACTGGCTCAGTGTGAGGTCAGTTACACACACACACACACACACACACACTGACACATACATACACCAGTTTCTACTTAAATGTTGAAAAATCAATCAATCCAGTACTAGGTCATGCTTCTAGTCATCACTATAAAGTTTATGGTCAAGTGCCTGATGCCTCCCCTTAAGAGGAAATGTCGACAGAACTAGAACAATATTTTACAACGATGCACATAAGAGATTCGCTTCTTGCGCAGAGGTATCATCGGTTTAAATCAACCTTGTCTTTCAGCTCGCTCCCGTGAAGAAAGGAATTGAATACACGGACAGAAATGTAATGTAAAAATCGGGAAATGACACCGATGTCATTGCGTGCAGGTTGAAGAATCACTCGTGTTACCATAAAAAAAGTTCTAGTGAAAACAATATTCCTTGTACTTGAAACAAAGGTGACATAAATATTGACTCCTCGTTTGCAAGAGGAAGAGATACACTCACGCATACACCGTCAATAAGTAAGGCATGATGCTTGCAACGCAAAAATGCCCGAATTTCTCAAGGATACGCGGTTAAAGAAATTCTACTCGGGGGTAGAATTGATTGAAAAGTTCTACCCAGAGTTAGAACTGACAGAGAAATACTTCACAGAACTAGAATTAACAGAAAAGTTCTTCACGGGCTCTAGAATAGAGTTCCACCCGATTTATAATTAACGGAAAAGTTCTACCCGAGTTATAATTAACAGGGAAGGTCTACCCCAGTTATAATTAACAGAGAAGTTCTACCCGGGGTTAGAATTAACAGAGAAGTTCTACAAGGTATTAGAATTAACAGGTAATTGAAATTTCTTCTTGTCCACCCAAATGACCAAAAGACCCACAATCTGTACTCCACAATATTTTTTGTCATCATTTCTTCCTATCACCATCATTTTACCACTCCTCCCTAACGAAACCTAAAAAAAACGCCGACTGCATTTTCTGTAAAATTTAAGGCCTCAAAAAAAGAAAAGGGTATCCTGTATAAGACACTAAATTGAATCCAGTGGGGAGGCTATCCTTCTAGGGCTCTAGGATAGTGTGGGGTAATATCTTTGTTGCCATTATTTCCAGGTCTATTCTGACCCCGATTCATAGTATATGTTAAGCTCCCATTTGTGTGTCAAATAGATCTGTTTAAAATAATAAGTGTTTAATTGTTTAAAATGATAGAGAAATACGCGTTTTGTTTTGATAGATACTGAAATAGTAGATGAGATATTGCTACCAAGTTATGCGATGAGGTTTACTTATTTGTAAATTAACACCGGTCTTAGTAGATGAGATATTGCTACCAAGTTATGCGATGAGGTTTACTAAAGACCGATGTTAATTTACAAATAGGAAAAGCATAGAACGCTATTAACAGGTTAACGATCTCTCTGATAGAATAAAACGGGAATTCTTTCAAGATGTAGCCGTGTTGGTACTATTGTATGGTTCCACAACATTTAACCCATAGATGGGAGGATGAGGGAATTCATGCCTTTCCCAAGGGCATTTGTCCGAAAGTGAACGTAATAGCGCGACTGGAGTTCGAACTCGTGTATTACGAAGCCGCTGTCTAGCGCTTTAATCATTACACCACGTGGACGCCACCGTGTTTGTAGATGTGTGTGTGTGTGTGTGTGTGTGTGTGTGTGTGTGTGTGTGTAACAGATAAGAAATAAATGCTAAGTGAAAAAACATTAAACTCAGAACAGTTGATAATAATAAAGTACTCGCGTACCACCAAGCAGAGCAATATAAAAACTAAAATAATCATTTACCTCACATCCGCAAACTCAGCTGTTAATTGTTGTTTTATTAGGTATTTTCCGATGGTTTTTTTATATATTTTTTTTTTGTCGTTTTATTTATTTATTTATTTTTTGCTTTAAAAAAAAACAAAACAAAAAAAACAAGAAAACAAAAACATTAGACGGAGGTTTTTAGGATACAATAATGGAAAATTCTGAGCATCATTATTATTGATAATTTTGAATAGCATTATCTTTTTTTTAAGCAAGCTGTCTTTTCTTGTGTAGACATGACGATCCAAGCGATCTGAGATAGAAAAAAAAAGGCAAAAACTAAAATTACCCAGAAACTAGGCAACATTATTAATAATGATGATTGAAGGAGCTTCCTCGAAATATTACAAAAGTAAAATGAAACGAAATCTCTGATGCTGAAAGAGAGGCAATTATAGAATTAAGACGTGCAGACAAAATTTATAATGAGATATGTGTGACACCATAATCATTCTGCTTCAGTTGCAGTTGCAATAATGCATATGGATGTAGGTGTGAACATGTCCATATAAATCGGTATCCATATAGTCGTAGCATGTATATATGAACATGTATGTGGGGGTGGGTGTATCTGTACGGACGCGTGTGGGCAAAGATAGTATATATGTATTTATGCATGTGGATATCTATTAATAATAGTATCAAATGGAGAGATAAACAAGTTAGGGAGGTCAGCAGATTTTAATAGATGATAGTGATCGATGGGGATGAAAGGGTAAGTTTTGTTTTAATGTCTGTCATAAACAGAAGTCATTGGCGCCAGTACGGTTGGACGACAGTAAACAAGAATGTCATATTAGATGGAAATACCGACTTGAAACAATGAACGTGATTCCTTAACTTCTAAGTATAAAATAACTCTAGACGGATTTACATGACGTTAAAATCAATCAATCAAGTTATTGCCAGATAATGGAGCCTGTTTCATTATTTTTGATAACTTGTGGCTTTAAAGAGGATTATTCCGAGCTGCGCAATGGCTAAAGTGTTGAACTGCGGCCTCGAAGTAAGCGAGTTCGAACACCAGTTACACTATAAGGTTCACTTTCGGACTAATACCCATTGGGAAAGTATGAACCTTACCAGCTATGGGTTAAATAGTATTACTGCTACTTTTTTTTTCAAGGACGGGCTTGATATTAAATAACCCACGAAGGTTTATCCACTATAATAAAAGATACCAAAATAAAATTGATTAAAGATAATCTAATTTTAGAAAATATTCTCTTTGACCTTTTCGAATATATCAATTAAGTAATAATATCTATTTATAGATTGTGTAAGTATATCAAATGTTGATCTGCCATAAAAGAAAGAAATCAAATCAAAACTGACTGAACGTGAAGTAATTTTAGAAAAAGATTCTTTTTGATCTTTTCGAATGATATATTAGGTAATTCTATCAATCTATATCTTTAGTATGTATATTAGATGTTCATCTGCCATGAAACAAAGAAACTGAAACTTAGTAGCTTTATTTTGACAGCAATAACAACGAATCTTCTTTGTAGTGTAGCCTCCTCATCAGTATTATACTTAATTTTATCAATATATGTATAATTCCATATGAATACTGCTACATGAACAGCTGTGCAGTGCGCCAATCCCTCGCCAGGTGATGACCCTGAAGTCAATCATGGTTTTGAGGCCGAAGCAGCGTAATTTGTTACTTAGGGCGTCCCAACGGAACCTAACGACTCCATCTGCCGATACTGAATTCCTGTCACCATCTATTCAAATGCTGTCTCCTCGTTTATTTCTTCCTGCATTCATAACTGTGTTGCTGAAATGAAATTTCTTAGAACAATTTCGATTCTGATTTAGGTTATCCAACTACTTTTCAAGGTTATTTTGAGACGTGTACATGTGCTCAAATATTAATGAATACAATTGTCATCTTTATATCGCAATATTTTCTGTTTGATTATCTTCCAAATTTTGTATATATCATCATCATCATCATGTCGTGCCGCCCGCACGAATATCCCTGACCCTCTCTCGCCACTTTTTCCTATCGTTCATCGCCTCCGGCAGGTCTTCTGAACTACATCCCGTATCTTCAAATAGCTGCTGTATGTATGTTCGAGCTGGTCGTCCTGCTTTTGCTCGGCCATAAGTGGGGGTCCATAGGAGTACATCACTTATAAGCTCGTCTCTGCTCGTCCTGCAGTGTCCTGCGTGCCTGGTTCATCTAACTTGGATGATTTTCGTGATGGGAGGCAGGTGGCCGTATAGTTGGTTCTTTGTGGGGTGTTGCCGCCAGGACTTGTTTAATATTGCTCGTAACATCCTTGTGTAGTTGCCGTCTAGCTTCTTTTTGAGTAGTTTTGTTAGCGTCCAGGTGGTGCATCCATACAGCAGTATCGACACGACCATATATATATATAAAATCAACTGATTTCCATACTAAGAAAAAGTGTTAATTTTTTTTAAAAAATAGGCTCGAGAAGCTGTAATTCTTGTGTGTATATTTTTTTGTATTTATTGACCAATCGGCGCTTACGAGCAGTTTTTAAAAGTCTTTTAAGAATTTGCAAACAACATCTTACTTGCCGCGCAAAATTTGAAGGATCTAAACCCAAAATAATTTAAGAAATCTTTTCCTTCCGAGATTGTTTAAAATACATTTTAACCAATTAGAATAATTAAATAAATCACCAAAGTTTTATCTAATTCTGAGCCTACCTCAATTTTATAAATAAGTGATAAAATAAATATATGTTTAGAAGATCTACGAATCCTTTCTGTAATTCTACTTAATTCTTTTTATTTTATTTCTTTTGATTGAAAATCTTACATTTTGTTCTTTCAAGTATGCATTTAATTTCAACATCGCTGAATTATTCTTAATGGAATGAAAATATTGTTTACATTCGTACTGCTATCACAATCTTTCCCCAGCAGATGAACATTCTAACAACATCCGCGTATACATTTATGTACAAATATACTTTCTCTCTAAAATAGTGACACTCACAAAATATATCAACTAGAGTTTGACAATCGCGAACTGTTACATTTCATGCATGGACTTTTTTTCTTTCTTAAAATATTTATGCTCTAATATTATCTTTTCTTACAAGAAAAGACTTTGTAACTTCTATTTTTAACAATCTTTTCCCTCAAATTAAAAAATATATATATATCATTAATTTGCAGGTCAGTGTTTAATTCAATCATTTAAACACTTCTTCGCTATATAAATATACACGAACACACACATAGTACCGTACAAAGTCTTCGGCAACATTAAACAAATGTAAATGTCAATTATTCATATTTACCAACCCCTCCGTTCGGGCAGGATAGGACATAAGGTCAATTTTTAAACGGAGTTTAACAGGTTTGAATTCAGAGTTTTCCTTCTCCTAGACTAGTTGCCTCATCAAGGCTGAAGGACCTAGTGTACCCTACAATTTACCCATAGCTGGAGGGAAAATAATTGGATTCATACCTTTCCCAAGGGTATTAGTGCTATGTGAAATGCAATGAATCTCGTCCAGGATTTGAACTCGTGTCGCCGTGTCCATTTCCTACGACGATAACCATTACACCACGGACACATCCAAAATGTCAATTATTGCCAACTTATAAGTGATGGTTCCACATTGAATTTTTTGCAAATGATATAAAAGCCCAGTCTGAGTTATATCCACCTTAAAACCATATGTTTTGCCGTAACATTTTTTAATGTTGGGGAAGATGCAATATCACTCCACAAAATAGTCTGCAAATGTTTTCTGTCGAAGACTTTTGCACGGAACTACATATATGAGAGAGAGAGAGAGAGAGAGAGAGAGAGAGAGAGAGAGAGAGAGAGATATTAACAAAACTGAAGAGAAAAATAAGAATATAACTTTGGTTTTGTTTCGTTTCGTTTCGTTTTATGGCGTATCAACCATTGTAGATTATTTAATACCAAATCCAGTTTATACATATATATTAGATAAATATGATTTGTAAACATAAATCAACAAAATTGGACAGCTCCAAGTATTACTATGTATTGCTAACAATCAGTCATTTGCATACACACAGTTAAATGTCAAACAGTTCTATTTCAATCAATTCAATTTAGCAAAGTCATTTGTTTGCAATGTTTAAATGTCAAATAATTCTAATTGACGCGTAAATGGTACCGTATCAGTGTTATATACAATATTGAAGAGACCATAACACCTGTATATGAAAATATAACTTTTTTCTTTATTACTATTGGATTCTTCTGGGGGTTCGTTGAAGATTATCAGCTGTTTACAAATTGTCAGCAAACATTTATGAGATCGTCCGTCAGTAGTAGCAGTTTATTGGCCAATCAGGGATGACTGAAGCATGTATAAACAACAACAAGCTACAAGCCTAGACTAAGTACGTGTTTCAGTCTTGTTACTGAGAAACGTAACACTACGTAGGTGGTCCACCAAGCAGACGATTCCTTTGTCTGTTTTCGTGAGAAACCAGACAAAGGGTTTTAGACTTGAGATCTCGGCGTGACCGAAAGTGGTAAGGGGACGCGAGAAGAGAGTTGGACAAAGGAGCTCGAAGTTGGTAGTTGGCGAAGGGTGACGAGAGTGACCAGTCGACACCGGACACCGGAGCGGAGAGAACAGTCGGCATGAGATAGGTTCCAGCGACTATGAGGAAGACCGGTCAGGATAGGTTGGCATTCCTAGTAGCGTTGTAGAATTTTCGCTAGAATCCACGCTAGCGTTAGTCTACATGTGTACACAGGAAATGCAGTGTTGCATAACTCCCTTTCTGCACTTGAGTTAACCCCAGGCATATTGTTCGTTTTGTTTGTTTGTTCTCTTTCCTCCTGTTCCCTCGATTCTATTTGATGTAGCGGTAAAGAAATGTGCGATACCCCTATCGGA
This sequence comes from Sepioteuthis lessoniana, assembly GCA_963585895.1. NCBI lineage: Eukaryota > Metazoa > Mollusca > Cephalopoda > Myopsida > Loliginidae > Sepioteuthis > Sepioteuthis lessoniana. The sequence continues at coordinate 48,766,563 of OY757918.1, read as the reverse complement.
ACCACTAGTTGATCACCGGCCGTAAAGAAGTGGAATGGTTAGAAGAGGTTGATGTAACTGGGGCCGAGGGGGTAACGTCACAGAAATCGTACATTCTGTATCGCACTACTTAAAACAAGATGACTACCTGAATTCCACCAATTACCACACTAGGGTCGAAATTGCTGTATGTGTGAAAGAAAGAGAGAGAGAGTCATAGAGATAGACTGATATCATTGACCATATTCGAGAATTAGTCGGGAACTGCTTGAGTTTACATCATATCGTCAGATTTACACCATATCTTCTTAACCTACGTTAAAATACATATTTCAGAACCTTTCTTCTTCGAGCTTTTCAATCTGAGGACCACCAACCCCAACTATCATCTAAGCCGGTGTGTCTTGTCTCCTGCTGACCAACCGCCTGACTTTCTTGTCATTATATGATTTTCAGAACGCCCACATACTTTCCTTCTGGTTCCCGAATCACGTGAATTATTTCCACTGTCCCTTGTTTACACTGGTGTATATCCTGTTCAGAAATCTACAACTTACATGTTGTCAAAGTTTAATGTGCAACATCAGATGGTACCACTTCGATTTTGAGTGGATCTGGGAATGATGTCAATAAAGGGGTACTACGCATTGTCCAAAGCTCCTCCATTACTAGTGTCTCATCATCAGATTGTTTTATGTCATATCCAGGCCACTCGTTTGCGGGGGGGGGGGGCTTACCTCTCTGCAGAGATGCAGCAGTTGATTTTTTTTACAGTCCCATAGTGTCATATATCTAGGACACTAGTAAGAGGGTCGTGACTTAGTCCTCTGCGGGAATGCTGTCAGAGTATTCCACACTCCATCATACTGAGCCAAAGTATTCGGAGTTGAGTCTTTTTATTAGCCTTTTCTTGTTAGTAAGATGTCTCAATTTTAGTTGAAGGCTGTTCAATAATTGTCCGAAATATCTGATACTGTAACCCGAATATATGTACTTTCGACTTTTTTTGGTCATTGTAAAAAGAATACCAAATCAGGCGAAAGAGAAAAAGAATAAAATAACGTTCTCTCATTTTATTTTGTTGATAAAAAGGGGAAAAAAACTTATAGAGAAAAACTTAGCCTTTGATAATATCAGTCCAAAATAATTCTATTAGAATTATATCAATTTATTTACTTTTATAATAGATATTTTTATTATAAATATTTTCATAATAAATGTTTCTTTTTAATAATTTTATTAAAAAGGAAATCATGTGTCAGGCAGTCTACAAACAGAACTATGTCACTACGTACATCACAATGCCCTTAGTTAATTACATTCTAAATGTTATAAAAGCAAGTCTCTTCAGGTCTCTATAATAATAATCATTATTATTATTATTATTGATCCTTTGGGGGTTTTTCACTCCAGAGTTAGCTTTTGATCTTCCACTGGAATTTGAATTATAATGCTGTACTCTGGATGTCCTCCACTTGACCACTAATTTCGAAGTCTTCCAGTTTTTTCACCAATCCTTTTAGGATTGTTCCAAGCGCATAAATTACAATTGGTATCACCGTATTATTATTATTACCGAGGTTATGTGTTGGTCTATCCATAACCGTAGCAAAGTCCTGCATATCATCACACTTCTTTTAGTTATTTACGTATTATTATCAATGATTACAAAAAAAACTTTACTAAATCTCAATTAGCATCTTATCTATTAAATGATGTTTTTTTATTAAGGTCGTGTTGGTTTGTTTGTTTGTGTTTTATGGCATATCAACCATTGTAGGTGAATTAATGCTAAATCCATTTTTATACAAATAAACTGTTCTACTTCAAACAATTCTGTTTAGCATGAGTACACAGTTTAATTTTCAAAAACATTTCTATTTCAAGTTATTCAGTTTATTCAAACAGTTCTAATTCAGCTTATTCAGTTTAGTATAAGTATAGATTTTGTTTACACACAGTTAAATGTCGAAACAGTTCTATATAAATAATTCAGTTTAGCGTAAGTAGAGTTTCAACGTCAAAAACAGTTCTATTTCAAACAATTCAGTTTAGTCTAAGTACCGAGTTTACATGTCAAAACAGTTCTATTTCAAGCAGTTCAGTTTAGCATAACTATGCAGTTTAGATATCAAAACAGTTCTATTTCAAGTTATTCAGTTTAGCATAAATACGCATTTTTGTTCTATTTCACTCATAGATGGGACTCTATCGAGTGCTACCACTTCGGTTCAGAGTGGGCTGGAGATTGATTGCAGTAAAGGGGTACACCGCATTCCCTAAAGCTCCAGCATTACTGGAACCTCACCATCAGATTGTTTGGTGTCTTATCCAGGACACTTATTGGTGGGGTTTCACATCTCTGCAGAGATGCAAACAGTGTACTCTACTGCCCCAGCCGATTGGGCAATATTAAAGTCTTGATAAGAAAAATTTGTCACAAAACTGCTCATGTTTTTAATACAGCTGATATTATTAATCAGACTTCCTACCGAATCAGATTTGATATAGAGTCATTTTGTAGACTATAGGCTTATGTGTGGGTGTCGTAAAAATTCTTGATACCATCGTCACTCCCAATCTTGATGCATTTTGATGGCTAGGTGATATACACAGACCAACCAGTCAGGTATTACCTGGGAGAAAGGCATCCTGAAACCAGGCGCTCAGTTATAGACACCGACCTAGCGTTCGCGCCAGATCGCGTTCCAAAAACAAGGAAGGGGCAAACCCGCGAGATTGATTAATTTTTTTTGGCATTTCAAACATTGTAGATTATTTAATGCCAAATCCATTTTTATACAAATAAACTGTCCAATTTCGAACAATTCAAGTACACAGTTTAGTTTAATTTGACCCATAGATAAGAATCCTATTAGGTGTTGCCACACCGGGCCAGATTAGGCCTGGGAGTGATGGTAATAAATGGGTACTCCACATTCCTCAAAACTCCAGTATAACTAGAGCCTCACTATCATATTGTTTAGTGTCATATACAGGACACTCTTTTTGTGAGTATTACCCCTTAACAGAGAAGCAGTCGATGTATTCTACAGCCCCAGATGACTGGGATCCCGCGGGATCAAGTGATCAGCATATTACCACCCACCCAACGCGAGCACCGAGTGGTCATTGGAAACCAGTAAGGAGCCAGGTCATCTTATCAAAACGTTTAAAATCTCTGCAATACAGGCATTATATATCACTAATAAATAAAGGTTTCCATAGATTATATGGTGTGAATGATTTGTATGCTAGTATTAACAAAACCTAGTTTAGTAAATGATTACTGGGTGTTATTGATTCCTAATAAGATTATTTAAGTTTTAATGTGTTAAAATATATTAAATTAGAAAGACTAACAGATATAAATAAGAACGCATATTACACTTATTTTCCCTTTAAATTCATGTCTGTATAGGATTATGGATAGGATTGTTTTCATACATTTGAGAATAAAACAATCTTATTAGAAATCAATAGCACACAGTAATCATTTACTAAACTAGGTTTTATGAAAGGGGTGGGGTTGTACTCTAGCGAAAAACTACGGTACAGGACAAAGAAAACACAAAAATTACATACGCAAAACGAAGAAGAAAAAAAAAGCATGTCTCTATTATTTCTGAGGTTATCAGAAAGGAAATTGATTTGCTTGCATCAAAAAATTACCAGAAAGGTCTGATAAGAGAATTTTAATTGCTTAATATTATTTGGACAAAGAAAATACTTGGATACCAAAGAAGATCTCGATCGTTTGTGAAATTATTAGAAAAGACATTGTTGTTTGCATTAGAATGTTGGGTGGTCGATCTGATTGGGAAAATCGGTCACTGATTATATTTGATACTTCAAATTCGCCCTCACATTTTGAAAATCAGCTACGTCACAAAAGACAGTTGTGTCCGCGAGGTTGAATATAAAAAGAATGGGAGGAATTATGGAGTTCTAAGACTCAGTTGTTACCTGGTATAGGTGAGAGATAAAAATCTAGCAAACATATGCGCAGGGTTCATATGCTTGCTAGTTTTTACAATAAATATTATTATGATGTTTTAACCCAAGCTCTACTTATTTTTTCTTGTTTATATGTATTATTATTAATATTTTGAAAATTTATTTGGTTTTTCAGAGAGCCATTTTCAATGTACGAATGGTTTGTACGTGCATAAGGACAAAGTCTGTGATTCACATATCGATTGCTTGATTGACCATGATGATGAAACTAACTGTAAGTATTGTTCAAACGTTTTAACCCAAGTCTCACTTCTTACTGTTATTTACGTGCATAATCTATTGAATTTTTTCTAAAGGTTTACCTCTGAACAAATCTAACTAAATCGAATGTCGTTGTTGTAAATGTTTATCTCACACATATGTTCTGCGTATACTTCGATTTTTTCTTCTTTTTTTTTGCGTTTCCTCTCTATGCTCTTAAGAGAAACTATTTGTAAGAAGAAAAAAAAAACAATCCCACAATTACATAGTCACGTTTTCCATGAATACTATTTGCAGAAGAATGGAGACATTTTACGTACTTTCTGGAATTAAAGTGTACACACGAACTGAAAGGTTTTGCTATTAAGAATCCTATTCATTGACTCTATATCTCTCCATATATAACCATTATACCACAGGCACCTCTCTCTCTCTCTCTCTCTCTCTCTCTCTCTGTCTCTCTCTCTCTCTGTCTCTCTCTCTCTCTCTCTCTCTAATATATATATATATTAGAGAGAAAGAGAGAGTCCTTCGAAGTATAATGGTTATCTTCGTTGGCATTAAATACGACGACCAAAGTTCGAATCCTGAGCAAGACAGCCTGCATTTCATATAGGTGTAACACCCTGAGGAACAGTATGCATCCAACAATTCTTCTAGGTTTGGTTAAATAGTTTAGTAGACTTAGCTCTTAAACATTGTTATGGTAACCATTCTAGGAAGAAAAAAAAAACTATTAAAAAGCATAAAAGGTTGATCTCGTATCCCATCCTCTAAGTGTTGAGGGGGTTGCGATAGATAGATAGATAGATAGATAGATAGATAGATAGATAGATTCCTTTTTCTTTTAAACAAGTTGTTACAACGCATTTTAAATTTTCAATGTTTTAAACGCAACCGGAAGTTATTTGATTAAAGTGTGCTTTTATCAGTCATTCTTATTTCAGTTGTTAAAAAGTACGCATTTTAATTTAATTCATAATCTCATGCCCCTAAAATGGAAGGACTGAAAGTTTATATTCGACATGCAATTTTGCTGGAGCTAAAAAAAAAAATGTAAACGCCACAGAAAAAGCCAAAAAAGTTGTAATATTTATGACAAAAGCTTCACTGTCAAGTCCGAAACTGGTTTTGAAAGTTTCGTTCTAGCAAGACATGAAATGAAACTAGGACGCTCGTCCGACCTAGATCAATATGTTAAAAGAGAATAGGTGGACTTCAGTCCGCAGAAAAGTACTTGAAAGTTAGCACTTGACTTTAACATATCTCAATCCACAATCACCTGCCACATGAAAAAAATTAGAAAGTGAGCAATCTGTGCGTTGGAGTTTCCCATATTGTTCCTTTGATGAATGAGGTAGATTGTCTTCTTTTGGGGCAGGTGAAGAACCCATTTCTCAAGAATATTATTGCAGGTGAGGAAAATGTATCTTTAAATACAATGCTTAACGCAAAAAGCAATAGATTGAGAAGGATGGATCACTCAAAGGCAGAGCTTCATGGAAGATAAGTTGGGCTATGTGTATGATGGATTTGGTTTGGTGTGGGTTGGGTTGGTTTTATGGCATTATGGTTTTATGATTTCCATCTTTTTCCTTCTCTATAAAATTTCTCCGAATGAGAAAAACTTTTCTCAAAAAGAGTGGCTGAAAACGTAATTGATAGAAAATTCTTGAACTCAAAATCAGCTAAATGTAACTCGAGAGGGATCAACATGCTACCTTATACAAGATCTAATTCAAAATAATGGCGACTATGATATTGATTGAAATTGTCCAATCATTCATGAATAAATTATATTTCACTAACATGGAAACGGTTTATGACCCAACCAAATATATATATATATATATATATATATATAACATAAGGAATAGTGGTACCACAAATGAGTACTTTTTTGTTATATGTTTTAAATATTTCCAGCAAGTTTAGAACTTAAGTCACAGCAGGAAAAATTTTCGTGAAAAAAATGATTTTTTAAAAGAGATTTTAAGTATTTTTTAAAAAGGCTTGATGTGCTAGAAAATAAACGACAGCAAATGAGCTGGCAACGTAGCATATCCATCCCTTGAATGGAAATCATTTTCTGGAATTCAACTGCCTTCTTTATATATATATATATATAATTTTTGTTGTATGTCCAAAGAAAGGATAAAAACACTTTGAATGCGTAGGTCCACGAAGAGATAGGTGTTTTTAGGATTTATTTATTTTGTTCTTATATACGCGTATGTTTCCAGCTTGATGCTTTCGTTAGAGAACAGACATGGCACAAGGCCTTGTTAATGGGGTATTCAATGAGACTCGAACTCACTCGTGTTTGCAGGTTGAATGCTTCTCAGTTGGTTACGGTTTTTTATGAAGGTTGCTCCTTTCTTTTTCTTAGAGTGTTTTTCGCTTGGCCTACTTTACCCCTCAAATATTAAAAGCAAACGAAAAAACTGAATACCCCATTAACAAGGCCTTGTACGATTCATGTTCTCTGACGAAAAACATCAAGCTGGAAACATACACGTATGTAAGAACAAAATAAATAAATAAATCCTAAAAATACAAATATTTTCGTGGACCTACTCATTTTAGTATATATATATATATATATATATATATAAACACGTTGTATAATATCACAGTGATTATAGAAATACATAAAAATAAATGGAGGAAATCTTTCAAACATTGACTCAAATGGTTCTACTATCACACTTAAAACACATCTGTGAAACAGATTGGCACATAAACACCCAAATAAACAAATGCCTAACGAAGACTGTCCAAGCCACATTGCCCATGTTTAACATATATCTTCAAATTGGACAGCTCAGTGCTAGATGTCTAAGATACCAGATATCATAGAGATGTCAGTTAAAGATACCAAATCTCGTTTAATGAATGGATATGCAACATTACGAATTACCACTTCATTTTTCATCGATTCTTTAATAACGTATCAACTCTTTTAAGAACTATTTCAACAAAACTGTATAAAAAGGACTTTCCTCCTGAAGAGTTGAGAACAACAACAATACATATATATATATATATATATATATATATATATATATATATATATATGTATGTATAATTCATTAACCAGTATAGACATCCTTTGTTTACTCATTTTTGTATATATTCTTTCGAGTCTCCGCATCGATTTTATGGTATCTGCTGGGAATTGGTTAATAAACCTCATATAATTAATTCATTCTGGAAAGGATATAAACAAAAATGAACAGACAAGGGATGTCTGTACTGATTAATGAAATATGAATAAACGAACAAATGCTGCCCACACACACACACACACACACACACACACACACACACACACACATCTGCCAAATCATTTTTTACTCACGCACACATATGTGAGCAAATGTTTCGACAAGTGGGCGTTATTCTTTATAATTACTTTTAAATTTTTAATTGTTTTTAACTATTTTAGCAAAAAGTCTTCACCAGTAGATATATTTTAGTGAAAAGAAGTTTTCTGAACACTTCTAAAGAGTTTTAAAAGACGTGATATTCCCTAGGGAAGAAATAAAAGGAACTAGTTACGTTGTACAGCCGTTTGTTTTAATTAAATATTTAACTGAAAAATTAGTTTTAGATATTTATGTGATAATCTATCAGGTCATTCCATTTCAAAGTGCTGTTTTCAGGTTGGTTTACCATGTTGTTAATGTATTTTGCGGTCAGTGTTTAGAGACATATTATCCATTTATCTTTGTGTGCTTATATTATCAATTTGATATTGATAGATGTGTTTTCTTTTCAATCTTTTATACATATATATATATATATAGTGCGGGTTCAAAAATTTCTAAGCCTCACCAAAAAAGGCATTGCTGAACATTTTTGTCGTGGAAACATGGTATAACTTTTAAAATTAGAAAAAATAATACTTTTTTAAGTTACATAAAAAATGGTAAGATATATATATATATATATATATATATATATATATATATATATATATATATATAGATATAGATGTGTATGTGTGTGTGTGTGTGTGTTTAACGAATAAATCGTTTAAATACTCAACATGTTCAAATGCAAGCAAGCAGAGCAGGATAAAAGGAAAAAATATTTCACATGTTAATGTATATTAGTTATTAATTACATAACTAAAAGCTTCAAGTACTAAAAAGACTATTGTCAATAATATATATATATATATATATATGTGTGTGTGTGTGTGTGTGTGTATATATATATATATATATATATTAGGATATTTGGGACACAGTGTCAACGACACTTGTTATATATTGTTGAGTACATAAAGGGATGCCCCACGCGAATGCCCCATATGGTGTGAAGAACTCATAGGCGAGATTCTGTGTCTATGCTGTCCTTACATGTACGAGGTGCCTTCAATAAGTTTCCAGACTTTTTTGTACAAGCATTTAAAATTGTCGTAGAGTCTTGAAAATTCAGTATCTTATTGCTATATATTTTATGAGATGACTGACCAATTTTTATGATTCAGTTTCAAATGAACAGCTACAGCAGAAATCGGAATACACCCTACTAAAGCCTGATTTTCACAGCTGGTCAATTTCAAAAATGCAATCTGGACGTGAGGACACTTTAGAAGAACGATATTTTATAAAATTCTGTTTTAAACTTGGAAAAAATGCCAGAGAAATGTATGGAACGCTTCAGACTGCTTTTGGATCATCTTGCATGAATCGAGCATTAGTCTTTGAGTGGCATAAGAGATTCAAAGAAGGTAGGGAGTCTGTGAGGGATGTTTAGAGGTGTGGGAGGAGTAAATAAGTCAGAACACCAGAGTTGATTGGCCAGATAAAGAATTACATAGATAAGGACTGCCGTGGTTCTGTAGAGACAATAAGTGCACAGTTTGATGTAAGTGTGGGAACTGTACACACAAGAGGAACTGAAGATCCGGAAGATTTGAGCGCCACAACTCCATCCTCGTCACAGACTATTTGACAAAGATGGGCATCATGACAGTTCCTCACCCTCCCTATAGTCCAGACCTTGCTCCTTGGGACTTTTGCTTAGGGAATAAGCTCAAGGAAAAACTTAGAGGCTGTCGTTATGAGACAACTGAGGAGATGGAAGAGGCTGTAACGAAGGTCATTTACACGCTCACACAAGAGGACTTCCATGGGGACTTCCAGAAGTTATTGGAACGGTGCAACAAATGTATTGCAGCCGGAGGAGATTACTCGGAAGGGGACTAGAGTTTCATGTGTGTACTATCAATAAAAGTGCCCATACGAAAAAAGTCTAGAAACATATTGAAGGCCCCTCGTATATATATACAGTAGGGTGAAATGAATATTCGTACATATGAATTTTTTATCTTTAACTTTCAAACATAACCTGAACAATTTTTTTTATATACATTTACTTTATAAGGATATATTCTACTTATATTTGTATATAAACTTAGGTTACAATTAACTTTACAGAAATTAATGCCATTTATTCCTTTTCATATGTTCGAATATTTATTTCACCCCACTGTATATACTCTAGCACTGATTCTGAGAACAGTTTATCTATAAATACAGCAAACATTGAATAGATAGATAGATAGAGAGATAGATAAATAGTTTGTTTTTGTTTATTTTCTCTTTTAAACATTTTTAGTTAACTAGGACAGATACATCATTTGTGCCTATTTTATTGTTTATCAGTTCAAGACATCTTATTAATCAATTGAAATCTGGATGTTATAAATTCAAAAAGGTGGCATATTTTTCCTAAGTATTTTTGGCCCCAGCCTGAGCCGTCTTCAGAGGAACGAACATTGAAATGACAAACTGAATGACGAGTTGTATGAGTTTATATATAATTAAGACGAAAAATTTGGAGGGAAATTTACAGAAGAAAAGAACTTTACTGGAAGTAAAGGGAAGAATTTGTGGAGATATGCTAAAGGCACACACACACACACACACACACACACACATATATATATATATATATATATATATATATGCTAGCTGGTATATCAGAATATCTCCCATTGATAACACAGCAAAAATACGTACGATTCCAATGTTTGCGTGAGGTTAGGAACCACCTTTTGACTTAAAGCTCAATGACTAATAATTTTCGGTAGAATTTTATAATCGACTTTTTGTTTTATTGTAGTTCGTTCTATTTGTTTTTTTCTGTTCTGTTTTTTTAGGGGAATGTTCTGAATATGTTGGCATTCCATTTATCTGGTTCCACTGTTGTTTTTAATGGTCAAATAATTGAAATGAATGTACTCGCTTCGATAGAATTTCCCCGTTAAACTTCATATCTGAAGTTTCTTTGTTTCTTCATTTTGCAAAACAAAGTATCTGGCAATAAAATTAATTTTTCAAAATATTTGGAAAAGCTTCGTTTTTTTTTTTCATCAGGCATTTAAAAATTGTGAAAAGTGCGTAGTCACACGCAAGTCATTTGACAAAAAAAAAATGAATAACAACAGAAAGAATAGCCCAAAATTCCTTTTGAATTAATTTCATTGTTGTTCATATTTTTGACAATCGCTTTTTGAAATACAATGATACAAATTTGTTTACAACATCTAGAACTGCTGATCTTGAATATGTCCACTAAGGAATACCTTTTGGGAAAAATCTTGTTTATCATGAAATTAAAGAATAATGAAATAATCATTATAAGGCGTTCTATATTCATTCTTTGATTTGTTGTATATAACGATTCTTTATATTATTTAATATGTATGCCTTCTTTTTTACAAATATAAAATTAAAAACGACGTTTTGATCTTTAATCATCCGGGAGCTTTTTCTTTTTTTTTTCATTTTCTTTTTTCTTTTTTCTTTTTTCTATTCTCCCCTTTTTTACTTTTTCTTTTTCCTTTTCTTCTTTTTTCCGTTTCCTTTTTTATTTAGTTTTCTTTTTTCTTTTTCTTCTTTTTCCTTTTCCTTCTTTTTTTCTTTTTTCCTTTTTCTTTTTCTTTCTTTTTCTTTGTTCTTTTCATTTCCTTATTCCTTTTTCCTTTTTTCTTATTTTTTTGGTTTTTCTTTTTTTTTTCTTTTTTTTTTCTTGTCTTATTAAACCCTGAAATGATTGAATGTTGAAAATAATATGAAAGGATGTGCCCAAAATATCACAACTGAAACTGTACATATTTACCCACCTCCACCGCCACGAGCAAAAAGAGGTCAAATTTTTAGTGGAGCAAAGCTATTTTGAATTCAGAATTTTCCTTCTCCTAGACTGATTGCCTTGCCAAAGCGACAAAACCCTAATTTGATCCATAACCTACCTATATCTGGCGGGAGGAATAAACGTATTTCAGTCTTTTCTAATGACGTGAAACGTAAATAGTTTCTTTCAGGATTTGAACAACGATTCGCCTGAATTTACCAAGACACACATGAATAATAAGAGAAGCATTGATTTTTAAAAAAAAACTTCCCTTGGTTTTTGATAAACTAATTCCCGAGAGTTTTCCCTTGGTCGAAGCACCTTTGAAATTCCTCTTTTAATATAATGAGAATCCATGCCACTTTTAATGTCCTCTATATCATTTTATCTTTACCTTTTAGATAAGTTTTCAGTTTCGGAAACAAGAAAAACTTACTCACCGCTTAGGGTCCCGTGTGTATGGAGGATACTGCGTTTTTAAATTCTTTTTCGGATAAAGGTTCTAATCAAAACGTATCGTGATTAATGATCTCGATTTTAAATCTAGCACCATTGAATTCTCGTTTCATTATTTGGCTCTTGTTCTCTGACTTCCCGCTTGAACTTCAACTCTATCACGTTCAGTATCTTGACATCATCAAGGCGTCAGATTTGCAATTGTTTTAATTGTTTATGTGCTTGGGACCAACTCTTTACTTTTTCATCATGCCGACCTGCTAGCACGGATTTTCCTGACTCCCCCTCCCCATTAGTCTCTATCGTCCATCGTACTCGGCAGGTCCTCTAGACTACATCCTGTTTCTGTACAGAGCTGGAGTAGATGAGTTCTAGCCGTTCGTCCAATACCTGCTCGTCTGTGTGAAGGGGTTCTCAGGAGAACGTCACTTATAAGAATATCCTTACTTCTCCAGCAGTTTCCCACATGCGTAGTTCGTCTGATTTGGATGGTTATGCAGCTGCTGTTTTGTGGGATGTTGCTTCCAGGATTTGTTCACTATGACTCGTAGCCTTCTCGTCCAATAGCCGTCAAGCTTTTTCTCGATACGCTTAGTCACTGTCCATACAGTAGTATCGACACGACTGTTGCTTGGGAAAATCTGCGTTATATAACGAGTGATGCTGGGCAGATTTGTAATATTTTATAGATATATATATATAAAATAGATGTACATTTTCTTTTTTAAGTAGAGGAATTATTTTTATCCTTAAGGGTTTTCGGACTATTGTCTTTAGCTTTATTGTTATTTCCACAACGTTTCGGCCGATATGTCCTCCGGCCTTCTTCAGGTGTTTGTTGAACTTGGGAACCTTCACGGAAGTTCGAACTACGTCCTTTATTGAATCCCCGGGGGTCACCTGTTCTGACTCCGTTAGCCATAACCGGATACAAGTATTAAGTATTCCTGTATTGTTACTCGCCTGCATTCAAGATTGAACCTGCAACCTCCAGATGATAGTCTCCTTAGAAGCTGAGGGAACCAACGCCTATAACCGTTACGCTATGTGTTCTACTGGACAGTTCGGAGTGAAACAATAAAGATGAAGACAATTGCCCGAAAACCCGTAATGATAAAAAAAATTCGTCTCAGAAATTTAGATAACTACATGATTATATAATAAACACCGTGATCTCCCTCACTGGAGATCGAACCAGTGACCACAGAATGCACAGCCGTAAATCTACCACTGAGCCACCGGCCCACATCACCCATAAGTGATACCAAATCAACTAGTCGTGGAGATCACGATATACACTGCTGATGAGAACTACTAAGGTCCAATGGTTCCGTTTGTCTCTCACAAGTCTTTGCCGGATTTTCTGTTCGTGGTGATTCAATTTGCAATATATAAAATAAATCAAATGAATGAATCAGCTAAAAATAACATTTTACTCACTTATAACTCAATGCTTGATCATTTGTCATAAAACTGATTCACAGGAGTTTGTACCCAAAATAAATCATAAAAGACATCATTGCTTTTTCCCCTAAATTAAATGAGTACAATTACTTTATAATGACACTGTCTTCCTGTTGTAAATACGTTATTATTTGAATTTCAGGTGGTGATTGCACGAATCGAGAATACCAGTGTGATAATGGCCGATGCATAGACGTAGCCAATAAATGCGATGGAATATGCGATTGCGTTCACAGCTGCGACGATGAAAATAATTGTGGTAAATAACACTTTATATACATACATATATATATATATATATATATATATATATATGTATATATATATATATATGTACGTACGTATGTATGTATCTTTGTGTGTGTATGTATATGCATGTATGTATGTGTCGTTTAATTGAATTGGTATACTTTGAGATTAGTATGATGTTTATGAAAAAATTATATCATTTCAAAATCTAATAACTTGACCAATTCCCGTTCAAATGATCTAAAATTTTATTTGCGCGCGTCGAAAGAACTAAAAATTCTATGTTTAATGTTCGACGTCTCCTTTCTTTTTTCAAGTATAGAAATACTATTCACTGGAAAAGAAAAGATGTATAAACAGTTACCATAGACTTTTGAGCTGTTTTTACACATGCGGTTAAAATTTGAGATGATTTAAGTTGTACTAGGTGTTTCAGAAAACTCGATATCATTTTGAACTCTGATAACTTGACCAATTCTCATTCAAATGATCTCAACTTATAGCACCATCGGTAGAAACAACATAAAACTCTATGTTTAATGTTTAAAAGCTTTTGTATTCCAGTGAATGGTATTTCTATAACTAAAAAGAGAGAAAAAAAGTCATTAATAGGACTGATTCAATGACATATACTGATCTACGGCCGGCCGGTATATTTGTACATACGTATTTACCTAACCCCTCCACAACGAGCAGGGTTCAAACCGAAGTCAGTTTTTGAGCAAAGTACACCTACTTTGTATTAATTATTTTCCTTCTCGACTGGTTGCCAAACCGAGGCTAAAGAAGACAATCTTCTCAACTATTTACTCATTGCTGGGAAGAGAGAAGAGATGCATTAATGCCTCATATTAGCACGAAATGAAACGTAAACAACTTAATCCAAAATTTGAAGCACGGATCACCGATTACCATTTCCTACGTTGATAACCGTCACGATGCGCTCGCCTCCAAATTATACTTGCTTGTAAATATGCAAACGTGTTTGTTCGGCTAGATGGGTGCATTTACTTTGAAAACTATCAATTCGCATTCATATCAACAACACACACGAATTTCTGTGATTGAATAAGAAATAATATATTTACTTAAGTCCATAATTGTTGAGTACAAAAGTGAGATGCTAGTATATTTTATAATAAAAAAAGTTATCGTAACTGAGACGGAGAGATTTCAGCATTCTCAAGTCTCACATAATTTTAAAAAATATTTTTACAAAATAAATAATCCTGCTTAACGAAATCACCCGAAACTATCCAGTTTGTCGGCTGATAATTTAGAAAACTATGTTTGACACTTTTGTCTGAAGGAGTCCATAGAAATATTGTTTATATTATTGATTTCAAAGTTAAATTGAGAGATAATTTAAGTTCAATTAAATTCAATTCGAATGACACATTTAGAAATTCTTAAACTGACTGTACTCCTTAACATCTAACAGGTTTATATGTCTAGTCTAAATTAATCACTGATCAAATATAATTCCTTTTCAAACTTAATAGCAAGATTGTTAGCTTCATCCACTCTTACATAAACATTATTCTCAAGTATTATTAAGTCTAACCGAATATTCTCAAATTTGATTAGATACGGACGAGACCCAATCACAACAAATTTACTTCTTTACGGCATTCAATTTTAAGCAGTTATTTTCTGAAGAATTAGCTAGTTGGTTATATTAAAAATATTGTCGTTGACAATTTTACATATACAAAAATCGTACAACTTGGTATCATCATTATACATGTGATATCAGTCCCTCTTTATTGTATCTCCGAAATCAGAAACCAACACAGTAAAAAGTAACTGTCCACGTATTCATTCTAATTAGTTAGAAGATATACATAATCATCCAAACCATTCACCACAGACAGGATGTGACATAAGGTCAATTTTTAAGCGGAGTAGAGCTGGTTTTAATTCATTTTTCCTTCTCTTAGAGTGATTGGTCAATCAAGATGAAAGAACCTAGGCTTTCCTATTATTTATCCATAGTTGTAGAAGAATACGTGGATTCATGCCATTCCAAACGGCGTTTAGCGTGAAGCGAAATACAAACGCCATCAACACGTATTTGAACTTGGTTCACCGTTTCCATTTTCTGCGATAATAATCGATACTCTAAGAGCGCTTCATTTGACAATGTAATATCCGAAATAAAAATGTTGCTTGGTTTTGTGTAACAAAGAGTTGGCCTGTTTGGGTTTTTTTTGGTTTGGATTTTTTTTGTTGTTGTTGTTGTTTGGGTTTTTTTTTCTGAGACTCTCTGACACCCTCCTCGTTTCCTCAGACAACCTTCAAGACTCCCACAATGCAACATATGTTTAAACTTGATATATTCCTTAGCAAATGAAAAGTTTGCATTTCTCGTTTAATTTGATTACTCATCAAACTTAATACAGAAATTTCTAGCTTCATATTCTCTCTCTCTCATTATCTATCTATCTATTTCTCTCTCTCTCTCTCTCTCTCTCTCTCTCTCTCTCTCTTTCTCTCTCTCAATAACATTATTTTCAATCATTTAATCTAATCGAATAATTTTTTTATTCTTTTACGATTCTGACGAGACCTAATCGCAATAAATTTGGGGTTTTTTTTGTACAACTTTAAGCAATTTAACTTTAAACCAAGGCTCCAGAGTTTTGACATGGAAATTGGTGAGTAATATTGAAATTGAAGAGCATATATAGAAGAGTGACAAAAATAATAATAAAAAGTAAAAGATTACAGTTACAGAGAGAAATTGGCGAAATTAGAATTAACTACTTTACAAGAAAGAAGAATGAGAGGGGATCTAATTAAAATATTTTAAATATTTAATGGAATTCCTAATTATGGCAGACATCTATTTATATTTCTCCTCGAAAAGGAAATTTATTGTCAAAACAGATTTCAAAAACAAAATCTACATATCAAATGATTTCTTTTTTGTTCATGTATTTTTGGCACAAATTACCTTATTAAATCAAAAAAGTAATCGGTAAAAAGACTTAATATTGAATCAGATGATTTCAGGAATAATGTTAAGAGAAAAAGTAAGACAGCATTCTAGAGAACTATCGAATGAATTACCTATCTTAATTTAATATTTGTATGTTCTGTGCTCGCCAATGATCCGGAAGACCGAGGTTCAATCTCAGTTCGAGTCATACCAAAGACTCAAAAATGGTACTTGATGCCTCCTTGCTTAACACTCAGCATTATAAGGTACGGATCCAGAGTAATTCAAGCAACCCAAGAAAAGTTGTAGTGACCTACCCTACACCCCTGTGTAGTAGCTATTGAAAACGGAGACCTCGGGTCAGCCTCGATGTAGGTCACCAACTTATTGTATATGTTCTGTGCAAAGATTCTTTTTTTTTTTTTAAAGCTGATGTGAAAAGATCGTAAAAATTGTAAATGCCTAAGAAGGCAAAGATGTAAGGCATTTAAATCCAGACAAGACATTAAACAAACTTCAAAGTTAAATAGACAAATGAAAAAAAGTCCAAGTTAAAAGGAGTCGAGTAGGCCGGGCTGTAGAATACGCCAACTGCACTTCTGCGGAATGGTGAGACCCAAACTCTCGAAAGAGTGTCCGGGATATGGCACGAAACCATCTAATCTTGATTGTCCTGGAATTTGGGGGAATGTAGAGTATTCACTCATTACCATTAGGCCCAGGTCCACTGTGACCGGGTAGTTGTACTGGTCTATTGATCAAATAGAACTCACTAATCATTTACGATACTTGCTGAATGGAAACAAATGATCAATATTAAATAGAATTGTTACTTTTTATGATTTATAGAATTCGTACAACTCTCTTTATCCTTATTGTTATATTCATAGCGTTTCAGCCAATACGTCCTATGGCCTTCTTCAGTTATTGCTTGCCGAACTCAAGAGCCTACACGAAAATTTTACCTAAACCTTTCTTTATTTCTCGAGGATAGATTATTCTTATTCTGTTAAACATAAACGGGAAGTGGTTATCGTCGTAGGAAATGAACACAGCGACACGAGTTCAAATCCTGGACGAGACTGATTACATTTCACATAGCACTAATACCCTTAGGAAACGAATGAATCCAATTATTCTCCCTCCAGCTATGGGTAGATAGTAGGGCAGACTGAGTTCTTCAGCCTTGGTGAGGCAACTAGTCTAGGAGAAGGAAAACTCTGAATTCAAACCTGTTAAACCCCGCTTCAAAATTGACCTTGTGTCATATCCTGCCCGAGCGGAGGGGTTGGGTAAATATGATGAACGGGTAAAAGTGTTCAGCTGTAGTAAGTATTCATGCACAAATGCAGTCGGCGTATTCTACAGCCCAAGTTCATCAAGATACCCCAGAAGAAGACCGAAGGGCGTAACGGCTGAAACTTTGTGAATACAACAATAAAGATAAAGACTATAGTTCGAATGTTATAAATGACAAAACTTACCAAGCTTCATCTCAAAAATTTAAACAACGAATCATTCGTATTTGATAGCAATACTTGAAACCATTTAACTGTGTGCAAACAAATCAGCTCAGGCTAAATTAAAAATAAAGTTACCTACGAACTATTCACTTGGAATTAAATAGCCCACAATGGGTTGCTAAACCATAAAACACAATCAATCAACAAACCTAGTTAAAAGAGTGGGGAGGGTAACCCGAGAATTAAACTTTTTAGATCTTATCTTTCTAATACAGGTGAATATTGGTGAACGAGAACATTTCTGGCAAATGTCCCATAACCGCTCCATTTAAAACTTTTCTCGTTTATGCAATGTAGAAATAACGTCTAAAATATTAAACTTTTGGTTAACATTACAACGCTTTTAATGTAACTCATAAACGTCAAACAAATATTCTTTTTATGTCTTCGCCATGCACGATGTAAAAATAAACACTTCTCTGCACCAAAGAAAATGTACAATGACTGTTATCCCAAAAGTTCCTGGCCTCACCTGCATTTTAGATTGATTGCACACCTCTCACATTTGTATGAGCTATAGCTGCAAAAATAAAATTTTGCAAATTGCTCTTCTTTCTTTCTGAGACTGCAAACGTTTTGAACGTCTTTCAGATCTATTCATCGATCTATCAGTTTATATCTATCTCAGTGCAATCGTCTCTAACTATCTATCAAAGAGGTTTGTTAAAAAAGAAAGTTCTCAGCTTTTACCAGATTTTAGATTTGTTGCACACCTCTCTCTTATGTGTGAGTCTCATTTTCACAGAAATTAAGACCAAAATCTGAATGAGTTTTTCTTGTTTTATAAGTGTTGCCAAAACAAAAATATTTACCCATGGCTCTTCTTTTTTGGTAATGCTTTGAACTTTTTAAACCACACTCGAAATTAGAGGTATCTTCTTTCTTCCTACTTTACCCTGGGTGTGCAACTACGAGGGAAAAATTACAGCATAAACAATAATAGATGTTGAGTTAAATCCTGACTGCGTCGGAAGCGTGGGATAAATACATACAACACAAAATAAGGCATAGTTCAATCTACAATAGGAAAAGCCAGGAAAACCTGATAGCAAAAATTTAGGTAAACATCTGACAATGGTCCTGAAAAATTTCTTTTGCAGTTGAAAAGCTGCGAAGTGGTTGAGTTAGAATTAGTTTGAAAACTTTATACCCTGCCATCTTATTTCGGTTGTTCATTGTAGAAGTCCGTTTTCTTTCTGTAATATCGATCTATAACACAGATCAGTAACTGCAGTGGACACTGTGTATTTTTTTCTTAGATTCAGACTCCCTGCAAGTATTTCCCCTTGTATTTCATTCAACATTTTGGGTATATCAGATTTAATCGCATAATTCAAGCCTTTTAGCTCAAAGGAAGATTTCTGTTCTCTTGACATCCGAATGCAAAATGATCAAAGGCCAAAGTTTCTCACCGTTTTTGTATTTCTTTTCTAAGCCTTTGAAAATGTCAAGACAAACACTGTTCGACCTTTTTATATTTTATTTTCAAATCTTTAATAAGGAATTTCCTTTGCGATTGCCTAAGAGTCTATGATATAATTTTTGCTCTTGTATAACTTAATAAAAATTATTCTAATTATAATTCAATTAGCAGAGCCTGTGGAAATTCCACGAAACGAAAAAATCAAGACGATCTATTAAAGTTAAAAAGGACCTCTTTGCAATTTTATTATATATTAATACAATTCTTGCCTTTGCAATGAATAATAAAAAAAGTAACAATCTATATCATATCTAATACGCATATTGGTCAGAATCTAATACTACTGAAACAACAAGATCAACGTACACTTGCATATTCTATTTGGTGGCTGTTGCTGGAGTTGTAGAATAAGCCAACTGCCTTTGTGCAGAGGTTTAACGGATACCCCACCAACCAGGTCACCTATTGGCTGTGGACAGCGACATATAATGCTTAAGGACAGGGTCCTGATAGCTGAGCAGTCCGTGACCCGGTAACTGAAGTGGTCAACGTGATTAGCAAGATTTAACTTTGGCCCTGTCTGGGCTAGATGGGAAGTTGGAGAGGCCTGATCTGATTTATCGGCTGGTCATGTCAAACCCTGACACCTATATAACCCCGACCATATTTTTGTAATTGCTCTCAGAGTAAACAAACACCAAAACGCTTTTTATCTTAAAGACCCAAGAAGTTAGTGGCTGACTCAATCTTAATGAAAGAAACAATACTTTGAGGGTCATGGCTGTGACATTAAACGGCATCTGACAGTAAGGCTTTAGTTTCGGAGTTTGGGGAATGTGGATTACTCTTAATTATTATTGTTCCCCAGTCCACTCTGACTCAGAGTGACAGTATCTGTTAGGGACTCATCCATGGGTCAAATAGAACAGTTCAATCATTTACAAAGGATTATTATTATTGGTCATTTGAAAACATAAAGCTGCGTACAAATAATTCGTATTAAACAGGAATACTTATATTTACCAACCCCTCCGCTCGGGCAGGATATGACACACGGTCAATTTTGAAGCGGAGTTTAACAGGTTTGAATTCAGAGTTTTCCTTCTCCTAGACCAGTTTCTTCACCAAGGCTGAAGAACCCAGTCTGCCCTACTATTTACCCATAGCTGGAGGGAGAATAATTGAATTCATACCTTTCCCAAGGGTATTAGTGCTACGTGAAATGTAATCAGTCTCGTCCAGGCTTTGAACTCGTGTTGCCGTGTCCATTTCCTACGACAATAGCCATTACACCACGGGCACCTCACTTTTATTAATTGCAATACTTGAAACTTGCCCAGTCGGCTGGGGCTGTAGAATACACCGACAGATTCACTGCAGAGGTTTAAGACCCCCCACAACGAGTATGCTGATATGACACTAAACAATCTGATGGTGAGGTTCCAGCAATACTGGAGGTTTGGGGAATGCGGAGTACTCCTTCAGTGCCATCGCTCCCAGGTCCACTCTGTCCCGGAGTGGTAGCACCTGATAGGACCCTATCTATGGGTTAAATAGAACTAAACCCTGCTTCTTTCACTATACTGATTTTTGCATTTAAACTGCGTATTTATGCTAAACTGAATTGTTTAAAATAGAACGGTTTTAACGTTGGAACTGCGTACTAATGCTGAACTGAATTGCTCAAAAGATAAATGTTTTGACCTTTAAACTGTTTACTAATGCCGAACTGAATTATCTGAAATAGAACTGTTTGATATTTAACTCTGTGTATTGCCCAGTCGGCTGGGGCTGTAGAATACACTGACTGCACCTCTGCAGAGGGGTAAGACCCCCCCACCCAACGAGTGTCCTGGATATGACACTAAACAATCTGATGGTGAGGTTCCAGCAACGCTGGAGCTTTGGGGAATGCGGAGTACCCCTTTATTGCCATCGCTCCCAAGTCCACTCTGGCCCGGAGTGGTAGCACCTGATAGGGCTCTATCTATGGGTTAAATAGAACTAGCAGCATACTTATGCTAAAATTAATTGTTTGAGTAAACTTGATAGCTTGAAATAAATGTTTTTGACAATTAAACCGTACTTATATTTAAACTGCGTGCTTATGTTTAACTGAATTATTTCAAATAGAACTGTTTTTCTACATTAAAACTGTATTTACAATTAAATGAATTGTTACATATAACTGCTTGAATAGTTTGAAATAAAAATGTTTTTAACAATTAAACTGTGTACTTATGCTAAACTGAACTGTTTTAAATAGAACAGATTATTTACATAAAAATGGATTTGGTGTTTAAATAACCTACAAAGGTTGATATGCCATAAACCCAACAACCAACCAACCAACCAACCTGTACTTGAAACCACTTAACTGTGTGCGAAAAATAATTAATATTAAATAAAATTCATAATGTTAGATAGCAAGACTTGAAATCTTTTAACTATGTGCACACAAATGAAACCTTTTAACTATGTGTGCACAAAAGAAGTCTAGTTCGTTCAAGTTACCTACAAACTATTCGCTTACAAATCATCTATACACACACACACACACACAAATATATATATATATATATATATATATATATATATATGATCTGGCATTAAATAAACCACATTGTCCAGTCGCCTGGGGCTGAAGAATGCACCGACTGCTTCTCTACAGAACGAGTATCCTGGATATGATACTAAGCAATCTGATAGTGAGGCACAAGTAATGCTGAAGCTTTGGGGCATGCGGACTACCTCTTCGTTGCCATCACTCACAGGTCCACTGCGGCCCTGAGTGGTAGCACCTGACTGGGTCCTCTCTATGGGTCAAATAGAACTCAACTGTGTATTTATGCTAAACTGAATTGCTTGAAACAGAAATCTCTTAAAATTTATCTGTGTGTAAATAAAAAAGTACATTATTACGAAATTGAATGTGTTTGAAACAGCACTGTTTATTTGTATAAAACTGGATTTGGCATCAGATAACGTACAAAGATTAATATGCCATAAAACCTAAACAAACAATAAATAACCCACAATAATTGATATGCCATAGAATACCACTAAAAGCCAAATCTATTTTTTTGGAAAACGGTATTGCCGGTATCGACGAATCTTCGGAGCTCTTTTTCTTTTTTCTATTTCAGTCAAAGACAACACGTTTTCGAAGCTTTTGAGAACTCATCAGATCCTCGGAACACATGAGATCTTCAATAAATTAGTATAAAGTAACTTATGTTTACTACGCTACTGATTGATGGAGATAGCACTAATCATTTCCATCAGAGAGGGGAAGTACCCGTGGAATAGAGGCTAATGTGCTCGACTTCAACAACCGTGTTCGAACTTCAGTCCCGCTATTATATTCTCTTTCGGACAAATACTCTTCGGAACGGTATTAACACCCTTATCTCTCAACTGTGTGTTACATTGAATCAATACTGGTCTTCTACAATGAAGGCTTTGGCGTTAAATACACCACAAACAAAACCAAAAACCAATTGCATCCAAGTTGAGCACAGTGTTTGATCTGAAGAAACATTTATCTAGATGAATATTAAACTTGGTCAAAGAGATGGTGGAATAATCCCACTTAGCTACAGGGGGTGTACAGATGAACGTAATGTGCAAACGAACGAACAAGGAGAGTTATAATACATATATAAATTGTTTAAACTGTGCATGTTTATACAAATCATTTCTTTTGTAAAATTATTTAGAATATTCTGTATCAATGCATTTTGGAGCAAAAATCAATACGATCAATTTGTACAGTAAAAACATGTTCAATATATTTCTATAGCAAAAATAATTTCAATGTATTTTAAGAATTAAGATATTTCCTATGAATTTAGACAGTATTATTTACTCATTTATAATGCATTTATCTAGGAAAATTATTTAGAACGCTTTGTAAAATTATTTTTAATAATAGCAAAAACGTTTAATGTATTTTCATTGTAAAAGAACATGTTCCATGCATTTTTGAAATTTCAATGCATTTTTAGAATGAAATTATTTTCATACATTTAGACACTAAGGTCTAAATGATCCTTTATTCTTTTTTTAGTACAGTTCTGAAATTATTTCTTTATCAGTACGTTTAAATAATACATCTATAATAATAAAACTTCCTAAGATTGTTTCCTCGGTTGTATGCACGTTATGGACGACAAAATAGTTGTTAGATGTTAGCCTTTCTGAGCAACTTGTCTTGAGAGGTGTTGATTTCAGGAGCAGCAGAGGTTTCCACAGCTCGATTTAAATAACAAATATACCTTTGATATCAGCTGTTACATGAAACATATGCATTCTATAACCCTCAATGCATTTCTAGAATACAATATTTTACGGGGCTGTTCTAGAAGATATTATTTCGTGATGCATTTCTAGAAGACAATACTTTGTGATGCATTTCTAGAAGACAATACGTTGTGATAAATTTCCAGAAGATAATACTTTGTGATGCATTTCTAAAAGACAATACGTTATTATGCATTTCTACAAGACAATACGTTGTGATGCATTTCTAGAAGACAATAATTTCGATGCATTTCTAGAAGACATTACTTTTGATGCATTTCTAGAAGATAATACTTTGTTATGCATTTCTAGAAGACAATACGTTGTGATGCATTTCAAGAAGACAATACGTTGTGATGCATTTCTAGAAGATAATACTTTTGATGCATTTCTAGAAGATAATACGTTGTGATGCATTTCAAGAAGACAATACGTTGTGATGCATTTCTAGAAGATAATACTTTGTTATGCATTTCTAGAAGACAATACGTTGAGATGCATTTCAAGAAGACAATACGTTGTGATGCATTTCTAGAAGATAATACTTTGTTATGCATTTCTAGAAGACAATACGTTGTGATGCATTTCAAGAAGACAATACGTTGTGATGCATTTCTAGAAGATAATACTTTGTTATGCATTTCTAGAAGACAATACGTTGTGATGCATTTCAAGAAGACAATACGTTGTGATGCATTTCTAGAAGATAATACTTTGTTATGCATTTCTAGAAGACAATACGTTGTGATGCATTTCAAGAAGACAATACGTTGTGATGCATTTCTAGAAGATAATACTTTGTTATGCATTTCTAGAAGACAATACGTTGTGATGCATTTCAAGAAGACAATACGTTGTGATGCATTTCTAGAAGATAATACTTTGTTATGCATTTAGGAAATATAATACTTTGCAATGCATTTATAAAAGAAAATCCCTTCCCAGCGTAACATGTAAGAAGCCTTATTAGAATATATGGTACCAAAAGTAAATGACAATCCCCGAGATTAACGATTATACAATGCCCAAGATCTGCTACCTTTACTACGATAAATTCCTTGCTGTTTATTCATCATTAAAGGGAGTTGAGTGGGGACAACCAAACAAGGTGGGGATTAGAGATTATTGACAGGGACATATTCCGATTCACCTTCCCTAATCTTACGCATTGTCGATGAAGCTGAATCTCCTGTAGGGCTTCCTGGACATGATACTAAACTGTATCTGACAGGGAAGTTCAAGTTCTAGGTATCTGGGAAGTGTGTAACACCTCTTCATTGCCATTACTCCCAGATTTACTCTGAGCTGAAGTGGTAGTACCTGTTAAGGGAAAAATTGATCTGTTAAAAAATGATCAGTACTCGATAGAACCGTGTGCACAAAATCATTTAAGAAACAACTATACAAAAGAAATATAAATATAAATGTGCAAAGAACACGATTTCCTAACCTCTAAGCATAAAAAACCTAGACGAGTAGTGATGTCATTAAAATTATTCAATCACTGTTTCTCTAAACCATAACACAGTTCAGTCGGCTGGGGCTGTAGAGTACACCGACTGGATCTCTGCAGAGGTGTAAGCCCCCACACACACACACACACACATACACACCAACGTGTGTCCGAGATATGACATAAAACAATCCGAAGACGAATGAGATTTGGGGAATTTGGAGTACCCTTTCATTAACATTGCTCAAGGGTCGACTCAGAACCGAATTGGTGGCATGTGATTGGGCCCTATCCATGAATCAAATAGAACTATGCAAAGAACTATGCAAAGAAATGACTAATGTTAAACTGTGACTGTTATATTGCATTTCTTGAAACTATTTAACTAAGTGCAAAAAAGAGCAAAAAAAATGTGTTAACGAATCCTATATATTTGATATTTATTAATAAAAAGGAATTGACATGAAATAACCTACAATGGATGATATGCCATAAAACCAAACCAAACCCACCTAAACCATAACAGATCATATACATTTTACATTAGAAAAACTTGAAACCAAACAACTGTCTGCAAAAAAATTGGGTTCTACGTTTAGAGGCATCACAAACTTTGTGGGTTACTTAATGTCAAAGTCATCCTTTAAAATAATAGTAGGGATATTATGTAACGTAGAGCTGAGGGGTAAAGAGTTCCACACCTTTTCCAACTGTATTAGTCCGAAAGTAATGTTATAGCGTGGCTGGAGATTGAACTCACTGACTTCGAGACAGCATTACCTCCATTTAAGCCATTATGCAACGGGTAGTCACTCAATGAGTTCGAACTTGCTAACTTACAATGTCTGTCCAGCACATAAGCCGCAAAGCTACAAATCCCACTCCCCGCAAGATATTTGTAATTGAAAAGAATACTTTATACCATTTAACTGTGTGCAAAAAACTTTTTAAAGAAACAACAATAAAATATCAAAATATAAATGCACAAAGAACCTCTTGGCAAAAATCAACCCTGGATTGGGTGACGTGCCATCAAAATAAACTATTCAATTATATTGCTCCATTCTGAATATTTGGTTAATCTCGACCCTAAATGTTCATTGAATGTGTAACAAAAACCACTTTATTCGGAGAACTTGAGAAAAAAATGTTCTTTTTTTGGCAAATAAGAAACCATATGACCTAAATCACCGGAAACCATGCGAAAATTGACAGCGCATTTTGAATAACAATCACAAAGAGAAATGCTACGTAAAGATGAATATCTGCTTTTATTAAACATAATCCAGTGCACCCAACATACAGCAAAAGTTGATGGAGAATATCGAAAATGATGAAGCCTATTATAGGCTAGTTTTTGAGAAGTGGAGAGCAAAATTATCCTTTCTAACTTCGAGGCACGTCTTTGCATAAATCATTTAACAGTATAAGTGGGCGACTGTTAGAATTCATATTATATCAGCTATATCTGTTCACGCGCAATGTATATTATGGGAATTTTGGCATTTACTTTGTTTATATATATATATATATATATATATATGTATGTGTGTGTGTGTGTGTGTGTGTTTCTTGTAAATACCTTGAAATACTATACATATTTACTGAGAGCATATATATATACAAATAGGGGTGTGTGCTTCGAGTTAATACTTTATATTATGTATATTTACTCAGTGTGTGTGTGTGTGTGTGTGTGTGTGCGCCCAGTTTATATGCAGTTTATATCTTGTACATATACATATTCCATTAAATACATTATATGAATATGTAAATATGCTTCTACTCTCTCTCTCTCTATATATATATATATATATATATATATATATATATATATGTATACGAGGATAATTAAATAAGTTTCCAATCTTTTTTCGTATGGGCACTTTTATCGATACTACATGCATGAAACTCTAGTCCCCTTCGGAGTAATCTCCTCCGGCTGCAATGCTATTGTTGTATCGTTGCAATAACTTCTGGAAGGCCCCAAGGAAGTCCTTTTGTGTTAGTGTGTCAATGACCTTCGTTACAGCCTCTTTTATCTCCTCAATTGTCTCATAACGTCAGCCTCTGAGCTTAGGGAATAAGCAAAAGTCACTGGGAGCAAGGTTTGGACTATAGGCAGGCTGAGGAACTGTCTTGATACCCATCTTGGTCAAATAGTCTATGACAAGGATGGAATTGTGGACTGATGCATTGTCATGGTGGAAATGCCACTGACCCGATTTGAAGAATGCTGGCCTCTTCCGACGGAATCTCTTCCTGAACTCCCTTAAAACCTCAACATAGTATTCCTTGTTGACTGTCTGTCCAGTGGGAACCCAGTCCATGTAGATCATGCCAGTGCTGTCAAAAAAGGGACCATCAAAAGTTTGCGGGTGGATTTGCTCTGTCTGGCCTTCTTGGGTCTGGGAGAGCCAGCAAGCTTCCACTGGGATCTCTATCACTTGGTCTCTGGGTCATAGCAGTAGATCCAGCTTTCATCGCATGGCATTTTTTCCAAGTTTAAAACAATTTCATTGCATATCGTTCTTCTAAAGTCCAGATTGGATTTTTGAAATTCACCAGGTGTGACAATCAGGATTTAGCAAGGTGTATTCCGATTCCTGCTGTAGCTGTTCATTTCAACCTGAAATCATAAAAATTGGTCAGTCATCTCATAAAATGTATAGCAATAATATACTGAACTTTCAAGAGTCTACGACAATTGTAAATTCCCGAACAAAAAAAGTCTGGAACCTTTTTGAGTGCACCACGTATATATATATATATATATATATATATATATATATATATATATATATATATATATGTGTGTGTTTAAAAAATGTATATATATGTGGTGGGGGGTAATTGAGAAACAAGAAAACCAAACATTATATTCCAGTATAAATTTATTTTGCCCGTTCTATCGGCTCATCAGATGTAATTCATATTGTTATGTTTTAACCCGGCCAAAAATGCCATTCAAGGTGGTGCACCGGAAGGAAGTGACACATCCCGGTCGCTGGAAATCGAAAGAGGTTGCGCGGGCGTTGAGGCGTGTCTATATTACTGCGTGGGAGTTTGAAGGTAATATAAGGCCGACGAATTGAGGACAGTTGGAGATAGGCGAGAAGGAGGGCAAGCAGTACAGTGGAAGACGGAAGTAGACGCGGTGTAGTAGGGAAAGCCAGCACACAGAAGAGTTTACTCCAGGGTCCGGTTGAGCAACCATGGAGAACGAGAAAGACACAACGCTGACGGCCACAACTTCGGGGTGAAAATATTTCAGTAATGTTCGGTCCCCAGCTACCTCTCACACGCAAACTTTGAGTAACCCTTTTCGAAACCTTACAAATAAAGTGAGAGGTAAAATATTTTATAAAGAAGTCTTCCTGCGTCTTCTTTCCTGCGTGCGTCGTTTATTCCTGTGTCTTTATCATCGGGCGTTTTAATTATTATTGCATCGGTATGTATCCAGCATATATATGTATATTTCTGCATGAATCAGCAGATGACTATATAACATATATTAATTTGGTGCCTGTGCCAGCAGAGTTTTTCAAGGACTCAGAATGAACCTGGTTACCGTAAACGACAGTTTTAAGCATCACAACACGACATAAACGAAAAGGACAAAGAAAAATGCTGGAATTGAAAGAAGTAAAAAGAAAAAAAAACAAGAACAAACGAGCAACAAACAGATGAACAGACTGACACGAAAAGAAAGAAAGAAAAGAAAAAAAGAAAAGAGGAAGGCAACGTGGTGGAAGAAAAGAAGAAGAAAAAAAAAGAAAAAAAAAAGAAAACAAGAAACAAGAATAGACCAGCTACAAAAACAGTAAAGGGAAAAAGAGAATAAAAAAAGAAAACAAAGAAAATTAGTAAGTACATCCCTCATTCATATAATTCTATGTCTCAGTCGATTAATTTGGGTATAATAGTGAAAGATTAGTTTTGATGGCAGGGGCTTCTCTAGAAGCATAAAATTGGAAGTAATTTTTTTTAAAAAATGTGTGATCCCAAGATAAAAATTGAGATTACTGCTATGTGTAATATTGTATCGAAGTGAGGGAGGAAAAAGGAAGGAAAAAAAAGGGGGACTGGGACAGTTGCTGTCCGTTGTTTGATAGACTGCAATAAAAAAAAAAGATTGTCATAAATGAAAGTTACCATAGACGGAGTCTTTGTGAGTAAAAACTGATAGTAAATATGATCAATTTTATGAATGGAATTTTTTTTATAGTAAATAGGTCTTGGTGTGTAAAAACTTGTAGTAACTTATCAGTGGTCCGGAGAAGTGATGATTGACAATTAGAATTTCAGTCCAAGATCTGGAATCCCGCATATCTGTAGTTAAGACTTTTTGGGAAGGTTTTTATGTTTGGAACTTGTGGATTGGAAATGAGAATTTTAATCCGAGAGATGGAATCTTGGGAGCATTAATGGGATTGTCCAAGCATCTCGCACAATGGTGGTTTGGCTGAATAATGCGCATATACTTTTTCGATATTTATGAAGTTGGGGGAATCGATATTTTCGGCGCTGGTAGAATCAGGCCGTTTTTTTTTTTGTTGTTGTTTTTTTTGTAGAAGTTGTTGATACGAATTATTGGACTTGTCATGGTCCGTGTTCATTGAAAATGGTCTCGCCGAGGAGGCAGAGTAACTAAGAGACAGATGTTTTTTGTGTCTGACGTGGCAGACAGGTATTTTGTGAGTTCCCCCCGGAGTGGAGTTTTGAGATTGTTATTGGGGAAGATATTTTGAAACAGGGTTTTGGATATGATTAAGAGATGCGCAGAATTTTGACGGAACCAGGTATGGCGAAGATTCGCAGATTCGGATTAGGAAATATTTTGAATTGGGAAATATTGTTGGCTGAAATTGATAAAAGTTTGGGTTGCTTAGAAAAAAAAACACCCGGAATATTTTGCGCAAAGAAAAAAAAAGAAAAAAAAGAAGAATGCTCGTAAGCTATTGAAAAAGTTTTATTATAAATCAGACTTAATTTATGGTACTATAGATCGAAATTGAATAAACTGGGAAGCGAACCTATAGTTATAGTATTAAGGTAAGGACAGAGAGAGGTAGAGATAAGGTTAGAAAAAAAAAGAGACATTGAATGAGCAATTTATTATGAATAAAAAAAAAGAAAAAAAAATGAAATCAGAAAAAAACAAAAAGAAAAAAAAAGCTACAGGACAATGAAGATGGAAAAAAAAAGAAAAAGAGAAAGAAAAGACACTTGAATATTGTTGAACGCAGGATAATAAAAGAAAAAAAAAAGAAAGAAAGAACGAACTTTTTTTTTTTAATAGACAGTACATAGATTGAAAAAAAGAAGAAAAGAAAACTGAACATTTTTGAACTGTGATTGTAATATTGTTTTGACTTGTTGTAAAGTGAAACTTTTTGAGTTTGTTTGAGTTTAAAGGCGACATTAGAAAATTTTTTCCTGTTCATATTATGAAATTTGACGAAAACCATTAACAGAGGATTTTATACTAGGTTTACTAATAATTGTAATTATATCGATTCTAAATTTTTTTTTTTTGGAATTTGGGGTTTTTGTGGAATAGGAAATATTTGGGGGGGTCTGTTTTTGAGAGAATCGGTGGCTGACGCGAGAATAGGACAGACATTCATTCAATTGGTTAAAGATTGCTGTTGGGTAGACGGCAAAGAAAGCAATTCTATCGAAGAATTCGCCAGCCCATGAAGCTGTTGAGAGCCTATATGGCTTCTATTTTTTTTTAGATTGGAGTTCCGAGGATGGAATAAAAGTAAAAAATGGGTGGCCTACTCCAATATTTTGTGGATGATGTCCGAGTCTTTCAGTCACGATGATGTTTTGGATTCATATGTGATTTTGCGAAACGAAACAAATCAGGGAAAGGCGAGGTGCCTATATATTGGTAGCCACGAGGGTTCCTGATTAAATTGAAAAGAAACCCGGCGTGGGTTTGATCAGGTAAAGCATGTTTCCTCGAGGGCTTGCAAACCAATGGGCATGGAAACAGAAACTTAATGAAAAAAAAATGGGTAACACATTGCTAATTAGTATTTTGCGTGGACTATTTTAGGTGGTTTACAGAATGCGTGCCAGATTGTGATACATTCGGATGTATTGTGATACTTTGTTTTGGGCCATGATTTTTGTAGTTTATGAGGAATGCTTTGGGCATTGAAGATATTGTGTTTTAGTTTATGAAATTCTCCGGTTACTCCAGGTAGGAACCTGTTGAGCAAAGAACTGGAGTGTGGTCATGAGGAATCCAGGCGAAATGTATTGCTGGAATGACCAGGGTCACTAAGTTTGTGACCAAGATATGGGACCAGAGTATGGTCCTTTTAGGGTTTTGAAATTTCTTCAAGGAATTATGGAGGGCCCGTTGTGTTGGGAGGATAAAAAATGCATCCGTATGGTACCTTGATGCACACATGTCAAGATGGCCAACCACGCAAATATAGTAAAACAATGTAGATAATAATTAGCCGGGCAAGTGTTACATAGAGAGAAGGTCGCCTTCTAAGTAAGATTTTATTTGCTGTATTTCAAGTGATTCTTTTTGTGTTTTTAGCCATCTATTGTCCTTGTAAATTATTCTGTAAAATATGTGTGAGGATGATGGAGACGAACGTGAAGAAAATTCCACATGTGGAATTTTGAAAAATAATTAATGAAGGATTGTTATGTTTTGACCCGGCCAAAAATGCCATTCAAGGTGGTGCACCGGAAGGAAGTGACACATCCCGGTCGCTGGAAATCGGAAGAGGTTGCGCGGGCGTTGAGGCGTGTCTATATTACTGCGTGGGAGTTTGAAGGTAATATAAGGCCGATGAATTGAGGACAGTTGGAGATAGGCGAGAAGGAGGGCAAGCAGTACAGTGGAAGACGGAAGTAGACGTGGTGTAGTCGGGAAAGCCAGCACACAGAAGAGTTTACTCCAGGGTCCAGTTGAGCAACCATGGAGAACGAGAAAGACACAACGCTGACGGCCTCAACTTCGGGGTCAAAATATTTCAGTAATGTTCGGTCCCCAGCTACCTCTCACACGCAAACTTTGAGTAACCCTTTTCGAAACCTTACAAATAAAGTGAGAGGTAAAATATTTTATAAAGAAGTCTTCCTGCGTCTTCTTTCCTGCGTGCGTCGTTTATTCCTGTGTCTTTATCATCGGGCGTTTTAATTATTATTGCATCGGTATGTATCCAGCATATATATGTATATTTCTGCATGAATCAGCAGATGACTATATAACAATATATTTACATATATATATACATATATATTTATATATACGTATATTTATACGTGTATATATATATATATATATATATATATTCTATTAAATCATTTATATACATGTATATCATCATCATCATCATGTCGTGCCGCCAGCACGGATATCCCTGACCGTCTCTCGCCACTTCTCCCTATCATTCATTGTCTCCGGCAGGTCTTCTGGATTACATCCTGTGTCCTCACATAGCTGATGTATGTAAGTTCGGGATTGTCGTCCTGCTTTTGCTTGGCCATATGTGGGGGTCCATAGGAGTACATCACTTACGAGCTCGTCCTTGCTTCTCCAGCAGTGTCCGGCGTGTCTGGCTCGTTTAACCTGTATAGTTTTCGTGATGGGAGGAAAGTGGCCGTATAGTTGGTGTCTCGTGGGGTGTTGTCGCCAAGACTTGTTCAATATTGCTCTCAACATTCTTGTGTAGTTGCCGTCAAGTTTCTTCTCCAGCCGTTTAGTTAGCGTCCATGAAGTGCATCCATATAGCAGTATCGATACAACCGCTGCCTGGAAGAAACTCCGTTTCATTTCATCGGTCAGGTCTGATTTCCATATGATTGAGAGCCTATCTATAGCCGTCCATGCTTTCGTCAGTCGTGTGTCGATGTCTTTTTCAGTTGATGAGACGCTACTTCCTAGGTAGGTGAATTTGTCCACTAGCCTCAGAGAGGCTTCGTCTAGTGTGGTAAGGTTGCCTGTTTGGTTGTAACATATATTCAGTTTTGTGCGCATTGACATGAAGGCCAATGCCTACTGCGGCTCGTTCCAAACTATGGAGTAGTGTCTCTGCTTGATTAGGCGTATTCGCTAGTAACGCCAAGTCATCAGCGTAGTCGGCGTCTGTGATTGTTTTTGCGGGGTACCTTTTGCTTCTTTTCTTAGTCAGCTCGAAGCCATTTTCTCTGATTTTGTCGATCGAAATTGTAAGCACGTAGTCTAGACAGATGATAAAGAGGTATGGGGCTAGCGTGTCTCCTTGTAGTACTCCTGCAACAATGTCGAAGTATTCCGTGTCTCCATCTGGTGAACGTACTTTCACATTTGTGTTTCTGTAGAGATCTGGTGAACGTACTTTCACTTGGGGGGGGGTATGTGCGCACATACACATGTGCAGATATTTACAAGAAGTATATATATATATATATATATATATATATATATACATTCTTCTAGATCGAAATATCCTTTTTGTAAAGATATATATATATATAGGGAGATATAGAGACAGAGACAGAGAGAGATTCTTCTAGTCAATACGTTATATGTATTTATATATATAATAAATATATATGCATACACACACACACACACATATATATATATATATATAACATGTATACATGTCGGTGTAGTGTAATGGTTAGACAAGGATGTGTAGTAGATTATTATAAGACACATATACACATGTAGATAGATAGATAGATAGATAGATAGATAGATAATGTTGTATATTTGGACAGCAGTGTTTCGTTAATGCATGTCTGCTTAAAAAGAACAGACAAAGAAGAATGTGGTAACTTTTTAAAAAAAAAAATCATATTGTTTACGAAGAACGGAATGCAAATTCGGATCGGAGGAATATAGAAATCGTGATTTTAAACCATTTTAACTAATCTTACACACACACACACACACACACACATATATATATATACGAGACGCTCGTAGTGTTATGGTTACCGTTGAAGAAAATGAACTCACTAACCCAAGTTCAAATACTGATGCAGGCTGTTTTCATTTCACTTTGCGCTAATACCTTTGAGGAAGGTATGAATCCAGTTATATTACCGGGCAATTGGTCTAATGAGTAGAGTGTTTGCGCATGGTCTTGAAGACCGGGGTTCAATCCCAAGTCGAGTCATACCAAAGACTCAAAAATGGTACTTGATGCTACCTTGATGAACACTCAGCATTATAAGGTAAGGATCAAGAGTAAAGGGGAACAATCCAGGAATAGAGTAGCGCTCTTCTCTACACCTCAGTGTTGTAGCTATTGAAAAGGGAGCCTTCACATCACCCTCGACCAAGGTCACCAACTTTATAATCCCTTCAGCGATGGGTAAATGATGAGGTTGGCCACTGGTCAAGACTATTTCTAAATGCAAACTTGTTAAACTACGCTTTAAAATTCTAAGGAAGAGATAGATAGATAGATAGATAGATAGATAGATAGATATAGATGTTTTTGAAAAAGTGACTGTGGCGATGGTTATGATTTCATTTCTAAGTTTTGCATATATATGCGCACTTTCTTTTTGTAACGGCAGTGCAAGATGATATTAAAGCTTCTATTTAGAATAAAGTGAATTATTTTGAATAATATTTCATATTTAGCCCCGTGGATATCGTATATTTGAATTATTAAAATGTTTTTCAGGACAAACTCAGATCTTACAGATAATTCACTTGCAAACTAGACTGGAAATAGCTTAAAATTTCCATGTTTGATAATTTTGAATTTATTGCTCTGATATAATGTCGTTCATAGGTGTCGTTTTTTTATGCTATAGATGTTCGTTTATATATATATATATATATATATATATATATATAACCAAAAAGAAACTGATGTTTCACCTTTTAATACATCAATATTACAATCATCAAATGAAACTCAAAAATATATTTCCGTCTGATGATTGAGTACAACACACGAAGCTTAATGTAGCGAACTTCTAGTGCTCATAATTTGATATTTTTCTGGATTTTATACCTGCTCTGCTCTAGTTGTGTCGAAAAGTTTTTCTGGCTAATTTTTCACATTTGCATTGATCTTTTTATTACTATATATATATATATAACTGTGTGTATCTATCTATCTATCTATCTATATATATATATATATATATTAGAGCTCTCGGTAGCCGTTAAGCGGATATATGAAAACAAATATGATATATAGGCGTTTAAATTTCCTTTGCTTGCGCTAGTTTACTCGTGGCTGAGTAGTAGAATCTTGGATTGGCGTTTGAGTCAACCGGGTCTCGATCCCAGCTTCGAGAATCTGGCCTGTATAGTCACACGGAAGAGTTCTGATTGAACGAAACTGGTCTGTCTGTGGATGACAATATATATATACATATATATATATATATATATATATATATAATTCATGGAATTTAGACTGCGACCCCTGGGTCTCATGGAGTCTTTTGCAAAACAACAATCATCAGGCAGTTAAGAAGTGCCCGTGGTGTAATGGTTATCGTCGCAGGATATGGACACGGCGACACGAGTTCAAATCCTGGACCTGACTGATTGCATTTCACATAGCACTAATACCCTTGGGAAAGGTATGAATCCAATTATTCTCCCTTCAGCTATGGGTAAATAGTAGGACAGATTAGGTTCTTCAGCCTTGGTGAGGCAACTAGTCTAGGAGAAGGACAACTCTGAATTCAAACCTGTTAAACTCCGCTTAAAAATTGACCTTATGTCATATCCTGCCTGAGCGGAGGGGTTGGGTAAATAGAATCAGGCAGTTAAGAAAATAAATCGAAAATCGAAAAAATACAGTCAAAAAACCGATGGAATTATGTAGGATTCTTTACGCGTGGTTGTAAGTGTGTGTGTGTGTGCGCTCGTATATTCGTGCGGGTTATAGTTGTGTATTAATGTGTTTGTGTATGAGTGAAGTTACAAACGCAGCGCGTTGTTTCAGCCGGACGTAAATGCGTAGGTGTATCTTAATTTTCGCTACATTATTTTATTTCGGTATGAGGTGGTGACTATAGCTAAGGAACAAAACATGGTTTTTGCATGTCGAGGGGAATGAATAAAGATTTGATTTGTAAGCGTATTTAAACGGATATATTATGGTGGACCAGAATCACAATAGGTATAAGTAAGGGTATATTGTATTGTTATATAATATTGTACAATGTTGATATAATATTTAGGGAAGGGAATTGGGCTAGGATATAATAATAAATTGATGAAATGTTACGTAAATATTATATATACTATAGTTCTCTTTGGTAGTACGTGCGTAATGAAAATAATAAAGGGGTTACAATAATAGTTAGTATGTTTATGTACGATGATGATTATAACTGAAGAGCATAGTGTTGTCATTATAAATTTAAGGAAATTAAGGAAATAGATGGCGAGTTTGAGGGATATGGGAAATAGTTAGGCAGTTGGGATGGTTATTTTTAATAGTTATACATTTTGTGTTAATGTTATGTGATATATACGCTATTGCAGAAAAGAGTAGAGAGTACGTGGTAGATAAAATTAATGTAGAATGTTGGGGCCTATTCTTAATTCTTATAAAAATGTCAAATTAACAGATAGTAGAGGCGTGTAGAGAAGAGTATGGGGGTTAATGGAGAAAGATGGTACATACGTGGTGCGTTCAATAAGTTTCCAGACTTTTTTGTACAGACATTTACAATTGTCGTAGACTCTTGAAAATTCAGTATGTTGTTGCAATATATCTTATGAGATGACTGACCAATTTTTATGATTTCAGCTTCAAATGAACAGCTACAGCAGCAATTGGAATACACCTTACTAAAGCCTGATTGTCACTGCGGGTGAATTTCAAAAATGCAATCTGGACGTGAGGACACTTTAGAAAAATGATATTTTGTAAAATTTTAAACTTGGAAAAAAATGCCACAAAAACGTATGGAATGCTTCAGACTGCTTTTGGACCATCTTGTATAAACCGAGCATCAGTTTTTGGGTGACATAAGAGATTCAAGGAAGACAGAGAGTCTATGAGGGATGATGAGAGGTGTGGTTGGGGTAAGGAAGTTAATATACCAGAGTTGATTAGCCAAAGAGTTATGGTTAGTTTTAGGGTTACGATGTTGAGGTTTTAAGAAGCAAGCACTCTTCAAATCGGCTCAGTGGCATTTCCACCAGGACAATGCACCAGTCCACAATTCCATCCTTGTCACAGACTATTTGACCAAGATGGGCATCAAGACAGTTCATCACCCTGCCTATGGTCCAAACCTTGCTCCCTGTGACTTTTGCTTATTCCCTAAGCTAAGAGGTTGTCGTTATGAGACAATTGAGGAAATGAAAGAGACTGTAACGAAGGTCATTGACACGCTCACACAAGAGGACTTCCATGGGGGCTTCCAGAAGTTGTTGGAACGGTACAACAAGTGCATTGCAGCCGGAGGAGATTACTTCGAAGGGGACAAGAGTTTCATGTGCCCATACGAAAAAAGATTGGAAACTTATTTAATGATCCTTGTATATTGTGTGGCGGGTGTGATGGTGGAGGAAACTGGTACTTACGGATCTTCAATTTTTTTTTTTTTAATATATATATTTGAGGTGTTAGAAGGCTTATGTGTATGAATCGAAGTCTGAGAGAAGGTGTTTGTTCTCGTGCCTACATTTTGAAAGATTTTCAGATTTGTTTATTTGGTAGGGTGTTTTGTGATGGGTAGGTTATGATGGCTAATTTTTTGTGGAGACAAAGAAGGCATTTTTTTAATGTTTTTTTTGTAGGCAGCTGCATGTTTTAGTATCTCCCAGGTGATTGTAGGAGAGTTGTTTTTGTCTTTTAGGTGCCATATGTACGAGGATAAGGAGGTACAAAAGCGTAGTTTCTGTTTTTGAAAGAAAGTTTATGGTTGCAAATTCTCTATTCTAGATATTAAGCGCGCTCCATATTATCATATTGCACTTGGTTCGACAGAAACCCTCGAAATGATTTAGTGTTATAATATTATATATATATATATATATATATATATATTTGTGTATTTCCCATCAAGCTTTTTCCTCCTGGCATTTTTTTAAATGCCAGTTGGTGCAGCTATACAATAGTGTTGACACAAATGCTGCTTCTCGTTTTATTTTATCTGAGAGATCAGATTTCCATATAGTCGTTAACTTGGCAATATCAGACCATAGATATTACGTGCTATTTTGAACAAATCCTGCCAGCAGCATGTTACAAAACACCAGCAGTATGATTACTTACCTTCTCTCTCACAAAGTATCGAAGTACGATGAACAAGATGTGCTTGGTGCTGCTGGTGAAGACACAGTGCCGCCTCGAGGACTTTTCAAAAGCAATGACCGATAGGGGCGGGTGGAAAGAGAGAGTCAAGAGAATCCGTATTGTCGGCATGCTTTGATATTGATGATAATGACATGTAAAACTTATATATATTTATATGTAGAGAGAGAAAAAAATCCTTTTTCGATTTTTTTCTTCCTTCTTTTTATTCGAAAATTCTTTCAATGTACAAATAGAAAAAATAAATTCTACATAATTTTCCCTAAAAATCACATGACAATTTTAAAAACAAAAGCTTGTTTACTGATTAAACGACCAACTTTTCCTGATATATAGGTTTTCCTTAGGTTTTTGTATAATTTTTAAACATCCATCATAATGGATCAGTAATGTCATCCCTCCCAGTCCTTACGATGGTCCATTAGAACCGAAAAGCAAAAGTCGAGTTTGTTTCTCTATAAATCTTTCCTTCAACGTAGATTGCTTTGTTATCAATTTTCTCTCTATATGATCGGATTTTACTTCATTATTTACTTATATATATATATATATATATATATATATGGGAAAAGTTGGAAATAAATCCGACAGTATGATAATGTATAGGGATTAAAATCTAAAAAACTGAAGCATTTAACGTTGGCAAATTTTTCTACTAATAAAATCATCCTCTGAAGACTTTGTATTTTTTAATCTCTACCCATTTATATATATATATATATATATATATATACTCTTAATCTGCTGTATGTCAATAAGACTTCCAATAAGTCTTTTGCGTTGCAACCTAGTGTGTGTGTGTGTGTGTGAGAGAGAGAGAGAGAGAGAGAGAGAGAGAGAGGGAAGTGGGCGTTATTTACTTTCGAAAAATCAGCTTGGATTCAATTGGACTTCCATCTGGACGTCAAAGATTTTGATTGTGTAATGGAAATGAAACTTCAGCGAATCTATCGGTCCCAACTTTTCAACGGAAACGCTTGATTTTGACGGTTGGCTAGCCGCATTGAATTATTGCGAAAGACGTCTGCCATTTTGCAAGAAGATTTCTGGCTTTTAATGTCTTCAGTTTTGCAAAACAGATGTTGCCGTTAACTGCACATGAACCAAACACCGGAAAATAATATCTCCATCCAGTTCAGACGCTCTCTTTTCAAGAGTGTTCCAGCTCGAAAAACAAACCCCAGTAATAAATATTTTTGCTTGTTTTGTTTTGTCTCGGGTTTTTTTGTTTTGTTTTGTTTTTGTTTTTTTGTTGTTGTCTTGTTTTGTTTTGTTTTTTTGTTTTTTTGGTTTTTTGGTTTTTACTTTTTTCCTTGTCTGGGTGAGTATATTTATGCTCTACTGGTTAAACTAAGATATGATTTAGAAAAAAAAATTACAGTTGAATCATACGTATTCTTTCTATTGATATTTTCTATGCATAGTACAACATAAGAGTGGGTAATCCTGTTAAGTGAGTTCACTACCGATTGTTCGGAAAGCTTAGTATTCACGAGGAGGCGTCCGAAGCTTACTTTAGACAGGAATAAGAGACTAATTACAATAAAAAAAAATCGCAAACTTGTCTGGAAGACAAATTTGATAACCATTGGGGCATGGTACACGCCCAAAGCTAGCCAGCCAGCCAGCTTCTGGATTAACTACCTAGATATATATATGCTTAGTTAGCTTGCCAGATATAAATCTAACTACTTAATAGATAGATAGATAGATAGATAGATAGATAGATAGATAGATTCAGAGACATACAGACACAACGATATAGACATAGAGAACAGACTGAGATGGTTACCAATATTGGTTTGGTTTGGTTTATTTGATTAGTGGCATATCGACTCCTTGTAAGTTATTTAATGCCGGAATTTGATTCCTTTGAAAATGTTTAATTATATATATATATATATATATATATTGGTTTTGTTTCTTTGTTTAAGAAGATATCAACCTTTGTGAACTATTTGATATGGAAATAATATTTGGGGAAGAATTGAATTTGTACTGTTTGACCCATAACTGGTAGGAATAATGCGGTTCATGCCTATCCCAAGTCCAAAAATGAACGTAATAGCGCGACTGAAGTTCAAAGTCGCTTAATTCAATGTCATGCGTTCGTCCGTATGACACTAAAACTCTCTCTCTCTCTCTCTCTATATATATATATATATATATATATATATATATATAAAATGAAATTTCATTTTCTTAACTGCCTAATATATCTAATATATAAATTACCGGACATTGGCATCATGGTTAAAGTGTTCGCCAATGGTCCAGGAGACCTGGGTTCAATCCCAGGTCGAGTCATACCAAAGACTTTAAAAATGGTACTTGATGCCTCCTTGCTTAACACTCAGCATTATAAGGTATGGATCAAGGGTAAAGTGGAGAAATCCAGGGAAAGGAGTAGCGCCCTCCCCTACAACTTGGTGTAATAGCTATCGAAAAGGGAGCCTTCGGGTCCCCCTCCACTATGGTCGCCAACTTTACTTTTTACTTATGTCTAATATATATAAGCAGTAAGCCTCGTGACAAAAGTTTTTACCTAATATATTTTTTTATTACGCAATATTTTTAACCAATAACTTTTCGTATATTTTTTTCTATTTCACGAAATCCTTGCTTAATAGGAACATATATATATATATATATATATATATATATATATATATATATATATATATATATATATTAAGGTATTTCATCAGCCTGACGCAAAATTAGGCGGGTTTCGATACCAGCTTGGAACGTCTCGTTGATACAACGAAACAATTTGTCTATCAATCCCAATATATATATATATATATATATATATATATATATATCAGGGGCGGAGATGGGACTAGTGCTACTCATGCCCGGCACGACCAATAACTCGGTCAGTGTGTTATATTTTGACCCCTCGCCCCGGCCTAAAAATGCTATTCCAAGGTAATACACCGGAAGGAAGTGACACATTCCAACGGCCAGTAATCGAAAGAGATCGCGTGGGCGGATTAAGGCTTATGATATGGGAAAAGGTTAAGGTCCCATTGTGCCATTACAGTCATGCACCGGAAGAGAGTAACCTCTGAACTGCATGACAGTTATTTCCGCTTGATGACGATTAAACATTCGATTTCAAAGATCCAGTAGGCGATCGTGTAGGCGTTGAGTTATTATCTAACTCAGTTGAGTTTGGGTCCCAGAGCAGTTGCCAGTGGAATTCCAGACAGTAGAGACCAGATGTGGTAGGGAAGGCCACACCCGACCGAGGGGGTCCTCGGAAAGCCCCGATGGAGTAGACCCCAACATCAGGTGACGGTCATAACAGTGGGGTCAAAATATGAAGTTTATGTTCGGTCTCCATCATCCTCTCACATGCAACCCTTGAACAACCCTTTTCAATCCTTGCAATAAAGTGAGAGGTAAATATTTTTCTAAAGAAGTCTTCCTGTGTCTTCCTTCATGCGTCTTAATTATGGTGTCGTTGTGATGCTGCATGAACATGTATATGTGTATATAAGCATATGTATGTAGATGAGTATATAGCAAATGTTATTCAAAATGGATTCAAAATCATCCATTAATTTCAAGCAAACATACTTAGTCTGATCTCAATTAAATTACGTATCTATTCAAGTTTCGATATCTAAGTAGCCAAAAGTTCATAAATATATCTGGGAATAATACAACGATGCTGTTTTGAACGGATGGTCTTTGTCTGGCCACCGTCAGATCCATTGAACATCTCATAAAATCGGCTATAATGTTGAACACGCGTAATCCGTGCCAAGCACTAGACCTTTATAATAACAGTAATGTTAGCGAAATCTCGCTTTTGGCTGTAGCCAATAGAAAAAGCAAGTCAGAATACCGTGCTCAAAAAAATTAGCACAATGTGACTGCTAACAACTGTCTTGGGAAGACGGAGAGGGACCGAGAGAGAGAGGGGGGGTAGCAGATTATACCCGTCGCCGACGTCATCATCATCGCTATGGTAAATGTTGGTTAAACGGCGTGATTTAATTCGTTTTTTCACTAACAGATCTCTATTTCTTTTATGAATGTTGCATATATTACATTCTGTAACTAAAAGTTGTTTATTTGAATACATTTTCAACAAATAATCTTTATTTTAAGCGAAATTGAAACTACAAGCGGTGTCTGTGTATATTGTCATCAATTTCTTTATTCTAATAAACATATTTTTTCGTCATAGTAATGAACATCTCTTATCTACTGTATTAACAAGACTACAAATTATATAGTATCTTGATTGTTTACAAAAAAAAACACCATGCAAGGTACGTTAGTCAATCTGTGCTATGCAATGGAAAATCACGCAATAGCAACTATGATGACTTACTTTGGGTCCACTGACCACGGGTTGGGAACTGAAGTTGACAGGGGCACGAGTAACAAAAATAGGCTAGAGTCGCCACTGATATATATATATATATATATATATATATATGCTAAAGTGCGTTTGTAAATTTCGGATATTCTCGCTTCTTTCGTCGGCGTGCGCTATTTATATTTGATATTAGACTTATCTTCATTTAAGCATATTCGTAAGTGCAATGAATACAGAACACGTCATATTCAAGTAAAAACGTGGCCTGGAAAGTTTTATTTTGAATATATCCAGGAAAACAT
Organism: Sepioteuthis lessoniana; assembly: GCA_963585895.1. Taxonomy (NCBI): domain Eukaryota; kingdom Metazoa; phylum Mollusca; class Cephalopoda; order Myopsida; family Loliginidae; genus Sepioteuthis; species Sepioteuthis lessoniana. Next base: position 48,723,494 of record OY757918.1, on the reverse strand, counting down.
TTTAATCTATTTTTGAAAAAAGTTTTGCTCGTTTAATCAGTGTTTGTATAAAATGTAGATTCATTAAGAATGCTGAAATCTTTATCTAAGTATTTAGTTGAAAGATACAATTACTATGACATTTCGCCGGCTCTACTGTGAACTTCATGAAGCCAGAAAAATCGTTGAAAATTGAATATTCTGCGACAGGGAAATTATTGGAAATATATTCAATAGCCATTTATAGGTATTAAAGTGGAGACTTTCAGAACCATCTTAAATAAGATAAACGCTCTACCAAGTTTCTTTTGGTTGTTTAAATGTATATAAACCTTTGTGGGTTAATTAATGCCTAACACCATCCTTCTAGAAGAACAGCGGTGATGCTGTTTAACTCTTAGCTGGGAAGATAAGGGAATTCATATCGTTTCCAAGGGAATTTGTCCGAATACGAACGTAATAGCTCAACTTGAGTCCGAACTCGTTTACTACGATTCCACTGTCCAGTACTTTAAACATTACACCACAAGGACACCCCTAACTTAATCAGGGTATTTAAATATCTGATATTAAATCTTTCAGGTGATATTATTTCCTATTGAAACGAAAAAATGACAGATATTTTAACATTCTATTTCCGTTTGGGGCATTTTATTTTAAAACTCTGTGATGCAATTAGAGTTCAAAATTTATTTTAAAAATGTAATTCATTTCCTTAAAAAATAATATATATGTATAATCGATGAAATGAGGGGTTTTGTAACTTTCTTTCACTAATTTGACTAAATCAGAAAATCAGTTGAAAAATCCTGATCTTTGTTTTACATAATTATTGTTGGAAATGATGTTATATATGTATATATATGTGTGTGTGTGTGTGTGTGTGTGTGTGTGTGTGTGTTCAGCATTTTCTCTTTTAATTATGTTTGATTAAATAGAGCAGACGCTTCATGTCGGCCTACTCTATATTTGATCGATTCAAGTCTTCGTGTAAGTCATCAACTTTTGAATGGAATGAATTTAGGAAGACGCCATATTTTTCTCAAGTACTTTTGGCCCCAGCAGGAGACGTTTTCGGGAGAGTGAATAAGGAAATTATAAACACAATGACATTTATATAAAGAGTAGGAGCAAGAATAAGGGGGGTGGGAATTTATGGAAGAAAAAAAATTTTCTTGAGATTTGAGGATGAATTGGCGCCTAAAGTGCTAAAGGCGTTTTAGGCCGTGGCTAAGGAATATAAATTGATATCCGCTTTATGGGCTTTTTTGAGATGATGGGTTGCTTATTGTAAATTATAGGCTTAGAAAAGGCGATTTAATTAGGAAAAAATTACATTGGTTGTTCAGTAAGTTAGAATTCTAGATGAATATCCAAACTAATTTAAAGTCATGGATTCTCTAGATGATACCCTCAACTTGTATAACGATACCGTGTCCCCACATCGGACAAACAACCAACATCTATGTAATATTAATGTAGGTTTTAACTACCCTAGTCGCGTTGTCAAATATATCTCAAATGGTATTTTGTTAAGGTTATCTACCAGTTCTTCTCTCAAAATAAATACGATTACGAGGCGGCAGTGGTTATTAGGCCAAAATTGTTTATAAGTCCAGGGAAAAAACAGCTGACATACGTAATTGAAGGAAAAATAAAGCGAGTAAAATTTTGTTTGCGCCATCATATAATATGGCCGTTGCTAATAAAATAGAGAAGGACTTCTTTTAGTAATTAAAGAAAAATCTTCCTCCGTCGAGCAATTTATGCAAAACATTTCATAGGAACACTGTTAAATACAGCTATAGTTGTATACCCAAATGTGGCAACTTTAATTTAGTAAAAGTAACACTAAAAAAATTAGGAAGAACCAACTTAATGAGACCTCTAAATGCAATTGTAGTTATAAAGCTAATTGCCGCCTTAAAGGGAAGTGTCATTTTGTGTATATAGTATATTAGGTGGAGGCACATAGCCGTGGACCTAGCAATAGTAAAGTTAGTAGAAATGATTAAAAAGTATATGTAGGTTCCATACAAGACCTTTCAAAAAAAGATAACACAATCATTGAAGTAGTTTTTCACACGAAATATGTAGACATATAAAATAGTCATACATGAATATGTGAAATGTACATAGAATGTTCATAACATATATACATAGAACAGGAATCCCGAAACACGAAAAACACTTACGACTTCTTAGTTCAGGAACGAAACTTTTTATTACCATTGCGTTAAAAGGTTTTTCGACATAAGGAGAGAGGCACAATCTTTCTATGCTGACTTTTACATCTGCCCCCACCCATCACGTGCGCACCCGACACAAGGCCACTGAGAGCTAGCGAAAGTCACCCTTCTGCTTCGGACCGCAAGACTCAACTCACTGACTTTCTTCAAAATCCCCAAAATCCTCCGCACGCGCTTCCCCAAGTCACAATTTTCTATCTGGGATTTTTATTTTGACATCTGTGAACGACACATCCTCCCCGTGCGCGCGTTAACAACAGCGCTCAAGTTTGCACCTAACTAACCCATGTGCTGAGCCGAAAGAATCTCAGCCTAACTAAACCCAAAGCCAAGATATATAAAACGAAATCCCTCGGCCATTATATTACAGACACAGAACTAGTTTATCTATGTGTGGGATATCAAAAAGAATCTGGGTACGGATTCTATATTAAAATGAGGGATAGTGAAAAATACCGTAAATATAAAGCAGAGGATAAGTATTACAATTCATGCATCGAGGAGAAACTTCCTATAGCTTCTTACTATAATCCAAGTGAATTACTTAACCAAAAATCAGAAATGATTTTTGTACATATTAGAAAGGTTGGTTGCTCAGTAGGTAATGTATGTTTTTATGCTAATTATATTCTTTCTGTCGGTCTTTTATTCAATAAAATGTGGGTTTTTTTCTAACCTTTCTTCAGTCAGAATCATCCAGATAATCTGGTTAGGTGAAACCTTGGTAGATTTTTTTCCTGACTCTGTAGGTATTTATATTTATATTTCGCTCTACTTAGTGTATTGAGCACTCATACGTTTGCCTTAAGGAATTGTCGGCAGTACTTCTTTTGACGAGGCCTGCGTTATTGCTTGATTATTTTCAAATAGTACGTATGCTTTCATTTTTTTCTTTTTATGGAATTTTTTCCCAGTTATCACTTTGTGTAATATTTTTTTTATTTGCAAATTCTATCATCTAGCTTTTTCAGACCATCAGAATGATAGAATAGTTATAAAATTAAATATATAAATATATATATATATAAATATATATTTAGCGTTTGCTTTTAAATGGGTTTAAATGCGTATGAAAAAAAAGAAAAAACAAATAAATTCAAATTCTCAGGTGGTTAAAACTATAAAGTATTATAAAAATTAAGAAACCAGAAAAAGGGTGTTTTTGTAAATTAACCCATTCTAATTTGAATATATATATATATATATATATATATATATATATATATATATTATACACATATACTCATACATACACTATATATACATATATATACATACACATACGTACATTATATATATATACACATACGTTTTATTCATCATGGGAAGAAAAATGTAAAAAGCAAAAAAAAAAAAAAAAAAAAGATGACTTGCAAACAGACCGGTTTCGCTCCTCGTTCAACAGAGCTACATCGAGGAAATAGCTGTATGCCCAAATGTGGCAACTTTAATTTAGTAAAAGTAACACTAAAAAACTTAGGAAGAAATAAACTTGATCTCTGCATCAAGTCTAAATTCAGAGCAAATCATTTAGGCTCTCTGTTTCAGGTTCTTAATTAGATTAATTTCACAGGGTATAAAGCAAAGTAAAGTTGGCGACCGTAGTCGAGGACGACCAGAACGCTCCCTTTTCAATGGCTACTACATCGAAGTGTAGGGGAGGACGGTATTCTTTTCCCAGGATTGCTTCTCTTTACCCTTGATACATCCCTTATGTTGCTGAGTGCTCAGCAAGGTGGTATCAAGTACCATTTTAAAGTCTTTGGTATGACGCGACCTGGGATTGAACTCAGGTCTCCCGGACCATTGGCGAATACTCAACCCACAAGGCCAACGAGCTGGTTTCACAGGGTATGAAGACCTATAAATGTAGGGTTACGATATATCGAAGTGACTTAACGTAAAGGAGTCCTACGAACTAAAACATCTAGAAAGGGCTACGTGAAATCAGTGTCGTTATCTAGTGTAAACCTAAGGGCTGGATGGATATTATTGACGGAGTTAAAAGAACAGGTCCACCTCAGTCTCAATATTAAAATGACAAAACATATCAACATAACAAAAATAGACTACTGACTTATTTGGACTGAATAGTAACCCTTTTCATGAAACCCGACGAAAATATTTGCTAAAGCAGGTCCTAGGGGAAACTCCGTAGAGACCTCCATCAATCTGTCTTTTTTTTTTTTTTGCTTTTTATGTTTTTATTCTAATGAGAATAAAACTTTGGGTCTTTTTATTGCTATGATACATACACACACACACACACACATATATATATATATATATATATATTCAAAAACCTCACCAAAATATATATATATATATATATATATATATATTCAAAAACCTCACCAAAATTTTAGATTTGACACCTACCCCTAATCATTGTATGAATCTCACCCGCACGGAAATTGACGGAAATCTAAATTAGTTTTACTAGATTTATCAGAGGTTGTAGTACGCTGTCAAAGCAAAAATTTTCCGATGGCTCTCCTGGGTAAGGCTGAGAACTTTTTAAACAACCCTCGTATTTGTGGGTTTCGTTCAGTTTCAGTCCTTGCTAAGGCTTCTTTCACTCGCCTACCTCCGGTTTCTAATCTCCAACTTAGCACATTGAGTTTCTTTTATGGGAGCTCTCAGAACAGATGACCCCCAACTTCGTCAGTGTAAGGAATATGCGTTACACGTTCTTGGAAACTTAGATGACTGATGAAATTTTGATAATTTCGGCAACCCTAAGCTAATAACCGGGTTGGGGAAAAGCCAAGGTGTCAAATATAGCGTAGACGTTGTTACCACATTTTTTTTCACCGTGAGCCTTCCGATTGAATTTTTATTTCTTTTTACTTCACCGCTCTCCTGATTATTTTTTCTAATATTCTTTTTTATTACTTACCAAATACCTCTCCATGATCTCTTCATTTTACCAGCCACTATTTTCAACGTACTGGCTAGCAATATTATACGCCCACGATTGAAAATAATAGTCTTCCTATATTAAAGATATAACTTCTAAATCTATCTCTGTAAATTGGTTTGCCTAATGTTACTCATTTCAACTTGGCAAATACTAAATGCATTATAATTCAAGCAGTTTTATTTCGTCAAAAATTTAAAAACACAAGAAAAGTTAAAAAAGAAATATTTTGTCTACCGCTCTTATCTTTTAGTAATTAGCAAGAGTGATATTTTTGGTAACGTTCAATACAGAAAGAAAGAAAGAAAGAATATGTACTATAAATAATATGTACTATAAATAATATCAGAGAACTGCATAAAATCATCTATGTTTTTATAAAAAAAAATGTCTTTCGTTTCCTGTTCCTGATCAATGTTGGATTACCTGCCCTTGTTTACAAAGTGTCCACTCGATGATGATACCAACTGTTGCGATAGAAAACCATCCATTAATATTTAAAGCAAAAGGTGCAAATTTTCTTTTCCTTTCAATTAGACATGCTGTGAGATAAGCGTCTGTTTCGTTAATCAGTCGACAAACTGCTTAAGGTCGGTTGCTCTGGTTATTGATGTTGAAACCAGTCTTTTTTTTTTCACGAAATTCGGTTTGGGTTGGTTTCTTTGTTTAATGGCATATCAACCTTTGTCGGTTATTTAATGCCAAAGCTATTCTCCTAGAAGAACAGTAGTGGTACTATTTAACCCATAGCTGGGAGGATAAGGGGGCTCATACCTTTCCTAAGAGTATTTGCCCGAAATTGAACGTAATAGCGCGACTGGAGTACAAACTCGCTTACTACGATTCCACAGTCCATCGCTTTAACCATTATACCGTAGACTGGATGGTCTCCTGTTATCCTCTTATTTTCCAGTTTTCTCGTCCCTTTACCAATCCTTTGGGGATTGTTACAAGCGCACCAGTTACAATTAGTATCACCGTCAACTTCATGTTACATAGTCTGTCCGTTTTCTAGCAAGGTCTTTGTACTTATCTCCCCTTTTGCTTTCAGTGATTTTCGGTCTGTGGTTCGCCTAGACGGCAAAGCCCATTAATCGGTGGATTTTATTTTTATTTTTTATTTATTCATTTATTTATTTTTTGTTGACTATTACATGACCTGGACTTTTGGTCGGGATTCGGTGATTAGTTTGTTTCCCGAAATCCCAGAAAGATTTGTGCATCTCATTCTCCTGAATAGATTCTAGTTAGAGCATATACCACTTGTTCTTATGGTCAAAATTAAACTTCTTGAGCAATTCCCTGTGAATAACCTTCCCCACACAGGTCATGTCTTGTCTTATACTATTTTTGCGCTGGTTTGTTACATCTTATTATGTGATAAATTTTTTTTATCTCTCTCATCACATAACCTACTTTTGCTATTTTGTTGCGTCTTATCTATTTTTGATTTAATATAGTTGGTCTTTATGGCGTTGTTTTCTGCTGCTATTAGAAGAGATTTGGTTTCTCTCTAAAAGTTTTCCTTTTTTTAGCTATGTCTAAGTCTTCGCGTGTGATATTTAGCATGTTTGTCGTTTGAAATAGCTATACAAATGTTTTCCTTCTCATTTCTATTTCCTAATTATTGTTTTTCAGTTGATCATTGAGCTATTTGTGTTGTTTCTTCTCCCTGTAATTAGTCTTTCTCTGTTTATGTAGTCTTTGAGTGCTCCTATCGATACATCGACGCGATCTTCACGGCTAGCAAGTACACTTCCTCCTTCTTTTCTTGACACCTATAGCGTGCCTATGTCATCTTCGGGATATGAAACCTTATGCACCATTATGAGTTTTCATGTTCTCTGGTCTATTTTTTTAAAAGTTCTTCCCTCGTCCACTTTAAAAAGTGTCCCGAGTACCTTACGATGTTTATTCCTGCTATATAATTTGGTTTCGTGTAGTTTTCTCGTTCTCCTAAGGTACTCTTTTTAATTTTTTTCTTTTATCTCCACTTGATTGATGGTGTCCGCTTCTAATATTCCCAAGAACTAGTTAGTTTCGTTTTCTCCGAGCGTTCTGATTTTTTCGTGATTAGTTACTTCTATACCGCCCGTTCTTGGTCTTTTACCGTTTTTCATTATCAACATAGCACATTTTTTTATGACAAATTCCATTCCTATACCTTGACTGTATATTCTCATTGTTTGTATTTGGGTGGCCAAATCTTTTTCTTTTTTTGCAAATTGCATGATATTTTCCAGGTATATTAAGTGGTTAATATTTACTTGCGATCAAGTAAATTTATAGCCTCCTGTACATTTCCTAAGTATGTGATTGAGAGGCATCATTGCTATTAAAATTAGTAATGGTGGTAATCTATCTCTCTGGAATATACCTCTTTGGATTTTCCCCTCAACGAAAAGTATCTATTCACAAACTCTTTTTTTCCGCCAATTTTCTGTATTCGGTTATAATGTGATTAATCGTTTCATCTCTATAATCACATAACCTACATCCGCAATTCTTTTAATCTTGTCTATTGTTACTTTTACATCGATAATTCTTATGCTGTTGCTTTGTGCTGCTATCGGAAGAGATTCAGTTTCTCGCTCAAGATTTCCTATGTCCAAGTTTTCTCGTGTGAGATTTCGCTAGTTGGTTGCTTAAAATGTCCATAAAATTGTTTTTATTCCCATTTTTGCTTTCGAGTTATTTCTATTTTGCTGATCCGTGTGTGTGTGTGTGTTTGTGTGTGGTTTTTTTGGGGGGAGGGAGTTTCCGGTCGCTGTAATCAGTCTTTGTTTGCTCTTTTTATGCAGTCTTCGTGTTTTCTTATGATATATCGGTACAATCTTCAATGCGGGTAAGTTCTCTCTCTCTCCTTCATTTCTTGACACAGTCGGTCTATATCATCTGTGGGATGTTAGACCCTATGCATCGTTATGACTTTTCTTGTTTTCCGATCCATTTGTGGAAGTCCCTCCATCGACCGCTTTTAAAAAAGTCTCGAATATCTCACAAGGAGGATGCTCAGGTGTTTATCCTTTTGATGCAATAGATTATCCTTCTGCAAGAGAGTTTGGTTTCACGTAGTTTTCACGTTCTCCCGAGATATTCTTTTATAAATTTTTGTCTTTCATCTCCGCTTGTTTGATGGTGTCCGCTTCCAATATTCCCAAGAACTTGTAAGTTTCCTATTCTCCGAACGTTCTGATTTTTTCTTGATTTGGTAGTTCTATTCACTCCGTAATTTGTCATATTTCGCTTTTCATTATTAGAAGGACTCATTTTTTTTATTCCAAATTCCATTCTTATATCTTCACTGTATATCCTCGCTGTCTGTTTTAGGGTTTCCAAATCTTTTTTTCATTTTTGCCCAACTGTTTGAGGTCGTCCATTATGTGATTGATCTTTTCTCGTGATTTATGAAGTTTGTATCCGCTTTTGTATTTCCGAGGTATGTGACTCAGTGGTATCATCGCTATACTAATGTTCATTGCGTATACAAATAATAACGGTGATAGCAGAATCCTCCTTGGATTTTAGCCTCAGCTAAGCTTTTTCCTCCTGCTGTTGTTTCAAATCTTCAGATTTCTTCTACGTTTTAAGACAGTCTACTATCCAGCTTTGCAGAACCATTTCGTATGCATTTTTGTAGTCAATCTACGTGATAGCTACATTTTTTCATTTTATTTTGCTCTCAGAGAGTGAGTTGATTAATCTATTGTAGATCTCCTGTTCCTCTTGTTTCCTTACGGCATCCACCCTGTTCTTCGAGGAGCAGCCCGCACCTTATTTGCGAATTGTAAATCTCCTCCCTAATTTGAGCCGTTAATATTTTCTACATTATCGATTAGCACGTTTTGGGTCTGAAATTGTTATGAGCGGTTCCTTTTTGGAAGTCTCAATGGATCAGGATGGTCATCCATTTGGGTATGTCAGTTTCTTGTGAGCATCTATTTATTTCGATTACCAGTCTGTCGAGTATGGAAAGGAATTTTTAAAACCAGTAAGCAATGTATAATATCATAGCTTTACGTTTACCAATTTAGTCCTTTTTTTAGTGTTGCTCTGAGGGAATCAAGGTGCATTTTCGCCTTAGGACCTTCTCCGAGTCCTTCTAAACATTTTTACCGTGTTGTTCATTCATTCGGCTTTTCTGTCATGTTATCTTCGTTCCCATATTTTACTCCCAAATTGTTTTGTTTTGTTTTCTTGTCATCCGGTTGTTGGTATGCCTTCATGCACTCTCCCCGTACTTGCGGGTAGAATTTCCTTTGTGGTTTTTTTTTTTTTTTTGGAATGTCCTGTTTTGTCTATATTGTTTGATCCTGTCTCGGTGTCTTTTTAATCTTCCTTCTTTCGCCAGTAACTACTGATTTATTTCCTCACGTTGTATTTTTGTTTTAATTATTGTACTGCTTTTCTATCATTATTATTAGTATAATTATAATAATAATTAGTAGTAGTAGTAGTAGTAGCATTCTCTTTCAAGAATTTTTTGCTAGAGTCTGAGTAACAGCAAATCTCATCAAGTCTCCATGACTCTCCTCAGTATTCTGGCCGATCTCAACAATGTAGTTTGGATGGTCTCCATTCATCCTCTTATTTACAAGCCCTCCACTCCCTGTACCAATCTTTGCTGACTGTACCGAGTGCATCAGTTACAATTGGCATCACAGTCACTCGAATATTCCATAGATTTTTCTGTTCTCTAGCAAAGTCTTAGTACTTATCTCTCCCTTCTATTTCTTTCACTTTTACCTTTTGGTCAGCCGAAACGGCAAAGTCCACTGTTCATCAGTCTCTCTCTCTTTCACTCTCTCTCTCTCTCTCTCTCTCTCTCTCTCTTAGTATAACTAGGTCTGGTCGTCTGGCCGACTTTAGGGAATCCGTTTGTATCTCAAAATCCAAGAGAAGTTTGTGCGTCTCATTTTCTAGGACGGAATCTGAGTTGTGCATATACCATTTATTCATATTGTTAAATTTATACTTCTGGCACAATTCACCTTCCCAAATCGTGTTTAGTCTTATATTCTTTTGGGGCTAATTTACTGCATTCAGTTATTATGTGATTAATCACTTTTCTCTATTACCTCATAACCGACATCTGTTTTATCATGTCTTTTCTATTCTTGCTTTGACATAATCCTTATGGCGTTGTTTTGTGCTGATATCGGAAAAGATTCAGTTTCTCTCTCTTAATGTTTCTCTTTCCAAATTTTCTTGTGTGAGATTTCGCTTGTTTGTAGCTGGAAATATCTATGTAATTGTTTTTCCCCATTTTCGTTTTCTGATAATTCTCGTTCTATGGATACTTGTGTTGTCTTTATTGTTTCTGCTCGGTGTAATCAGCCATTCTTTGTTCTTTAGTAGGCAGCCTTTGAATCATTGTACCAATGCATCGACCGTATCTTCAGTGTTGCAAGTCTTCTTTCTTCTTTTCTTGACACATATAGCCTGTCAACGTCATCTCAAGAATGTAAGGCCTTGTGCATCGTCATGACTTTTCTTGTTCCCTGGTTTATTTGTTGAAGTTCTTCCCTTGTCCACTTTAAGGATGGTCCCGAGTATATTACGAGGGGACCAGCCCGGGCATTTATCACTTTAATGAGGTTTTGCTATATAGTTTGGTTTCGAGCAGTTTCCTGAGATACTCTTTCTTAATTTTTTCTTTCATCTCCACTTTTTTTTATGGTGTCCGCTTCTAATATTCCTTAGTATTTGTAAGTTTCCTTTTCTCCAAGCATTCATATCTTTTCTTGGTTTGATAGTTCTATTACTTCCATTATGTGTTCTTTCCTGTTTCACATTATGAGTATGATGCGTTTTTCTATCCCAAATTCCATCCTATGTTCTGACGGTATGTTCTTACCTTCTGCATTAGGGATTCCAATCCTTTTTCATTTTTGGCAATCTGTTTTATATCGATTTTTTTTTTTTTCGTTGGGAGTTTTTCATACCAGTGTTTGCTGATTGTCTTTCACGGGGGTTTTAGTGACGGTAAGTCTATTCAGTTCTCCGGGACTTTTCTAAGTGTTTTCACCGATCTCAGTAATACTGCAGTTTGCATGGTCTCGATTCATTCTCCGATTTCCAACCCTTCCAGCCCCCAATCCAGCACAGTGTTGAATAGAAAGAAGAAGTTACCTTTGACAGGCTGCGTAATTTACGTGGGTGGCAAACAGAATGTCCATTTGTGTCTTGAGGTAAACAAAACGCCTCGGAAATCTCACGTGAATTGCGTGTGTGGCATATGGGTACCCGATGACTGCTTTGGTGTCCCAAAAATTATATATCGACTGAAGATTTTTGACCTGTGGAGAACGAAGGTACCGGCAGAAGAGTCTCTACACGTCACATCGCTCTAGGCGCTGGCTTTTTACCAGAAAGTTCTTAGCTGTACGAAACTCATTAAGATGAGCAAGGTACGATGATTAAATGCCTTGAGATAATGATCAACGTACGAAGCAGAGAAATTTAAAAAGATAGACTCGTGAAAGCAGAGAAATGTGAAGAAACAAACTCGTTAAATTTCAAAACGGATATGATCACAAAAGAAAAGAATGCCTTACGAAGGGCCTAAAGTCGAAAAACTTATAGAAGTTGTGATTATTATGTCTTTTGAATTGGCCTTGTACCAGTTGTACGAAATAAGAACGAAGCAGAAAGGCAGAGTGGTTTCAAAGAAAAACCTCACTGTCGCCTCTGTGTGTAAGCAAACTCAATCATCGATCCTCTCATACACTTTACTGTTTCGAACATTTCGTGAAAATAAAAAAGAAAAGAATCGGATTATATTTTAATACATTAAGAGTTATTGTCTGTTCTTTCCGGTATGCAATAATAGTCCTCAATGCAGCAAGTTTTTTTCCTCAAAATTATCTGCTCACAAAGCATATATATATGTATATATCATCATCATCATCATCATCATCATCATGAGGTCCCGCTTGCATGGATTTCCCTGATCTTCTCTCGCCACTCGTCTCTAGATTCCATCGCTCCCTGCAGGTCTTCCAGGCTACATACTGCATCAGTACAGAACTGTTGTAGATAGGTTCGAGCTAGTCGCACAACTCTTGCTCATCCATGTGAAGGGGTCCATAGGAATATATCGCTTACGAGTTCGTACTTATTTCTCTAACTGTGTCCTGCATGTCTAGTTGTAAAACCCACTACCACCCATTAAATAAAAATAAGAAAAAAAAATCCTACAAAATATCAGCTGTACGGCTATATATATATATATATATATATATATATATATAAACAGGATTTGGAATTAAATATCAAACAAGGGTTAATATGCCTTAAAACACCAGGCAACCAACCAACAATTCTACTTATCACCAGACGTAATAATTTAGAATCTTCTTGATATTGACACTGGTAAAGATAGGACAAACTTTTATCGCTAATAAATTTTGACTTCGAAATGAACATCGCTGATAGATAGCATATATAAAGCAATGTCTCGAGAAAAATGAAAATTATATGCATTATTAATAAAACCGTTACCCACGCAACAAAAGAGATCAGGATATGGGAGAGTTTGTCTTTAGAGAAAACACGTGGAAATTTATTAAGTCTTTCTACAGAGAGACATTTAGCACTCGCTTTAAAAGAATAGCAATAATAGAAATTAAACAATAAAGTCGTATATTCTGATTAATTTCGTTTTACGAACTCAGAAGTAAAACTAAAGTCAATAAAAAAGGAAGGAACATGTCTATTTATATAATAATGATGCACACATTCTCTCTCTTTCTCTTGCTATCTATCAGTCTATCTATATATATATATATATATATATAGCATATCCAATATGCATAGGAATCCCGCGAAACACTGACGACTTTCTTTAGTTCAGGTACGAAACGTTTATTAACTTTCTTCGACACGACGAGAGAGAGACACAATTGTTACTATGCTGACTGTTCCATCTGACCCAACAAATGTGCGACGCATCCCGTAGTCCCCAACTGGATAGGCCACGCCCAGGTTCAAAAATCAACTCACCTCGCCCAGCTTCAAATCTCAACAGCTTTTTTCAAAAATCACCAAAATTCCCAGCCCATCACTTCCGGGCATGACGTCATTCACACCCCAATCTCATTTCCTATCTGTGGTTTTTATCATGACATTTGTGATTGTCACATTCTCCGCACGCGAGCGTGAACACCTGCTGAACAGTTCTAAGACTAACCAAACCGAATGATAACGAAAAATGATAATATAAAAAAAAATTATTCCGCATTTATATATATATATATATATATATATTTATATGTATAAGTAACACTCCCCAAAATGCATTAGATATACCTCCCATCTCACAAAACATCCAAGTAAGACAAACAAGACATTCTGGGCACTGAAAGAAAGAAAGTGAAAGGATGAACTATAAGCGACGTTCTCCTATTGATTCCTATTCGTGGATGCATCAGGGTTTGCCGACCAAGAGGGCCTTACATACATCAACTTCATGGTGGAGGAGCTCGTGATGTAACAGTTATCGTCGTTGGAAATAGACACTTCGAACAGAGTTCAAATCCTGGACGAGTCTGTTTACATTTCACATAGTGCTAATACCTTTGGGAAAGGTATGAATCCTGCTATTCTCCTTCTTGGTATAGGTAAATAATAGGGAAGACTGTACTCTTTAAATTTGGTATGGCAACTGGTCTATGAGAAGGAAAACTCTGAATTCAAACCTATTAAACTCCTCTAAAAATTGACCTTGTGTCGCATCCTACTCTTGCAGAGGAGCCGGGTTAATACATACATCAACACCATGTAAGAAATCAGCCTGCCCAACAATTCACTCAAAGTTGGGAAAGAATAGAGGAATTCATGCCTATCTCAAAAGAAGTGAGACGTAGCCTTGTCCAGGATTTTAACTCATGTTGCCGATTCCGTTACACTTTGTGCGCCTCCAAAAAGCTTATGAAGCGGTAAATGTTATTATTAAAACAGAACTGCATAAGAGAAAACAGTTTTACTAGTTTTATGTTTTTTGTGATCTCATGATGTTAATATTAACATTACAAATTTTTAGAGTTTTATCGACAAATACTTTTTTTAAACTCATGCGACTGACACTCTAGAGACTAGTCCATTAAAAAAATCTCTGGATTGTTATTCATAACCTCGCAAAAATTTCTATATAATTATTTTATATCTTTAGTTTGAACAACTAATTACAAAAAGTAATTAGTATTTTTTTTAGCTGACATTAATTATTCTAGTTAAAATTCGTTCCTTTTTTTCTTTTCAAATTTCGAAATTAAAATTCTGTATGATTAGTTGCTTCTTACAGCAACATGGCTTCCTGCTGAGTATTGTTTTTTAATCGAGACAACCTCCTGAAACAATTTTTTTCTCACTTGGAATTAGCATTTTACGTTAAATATCTAAGTAAGCGCATTGGGAATGCATAATAAATGTGAGACTTCAACATCAAGTTGCTTAGGTGTCCAAAGAAGACAGACAAACAAACTCCTCCCATTCATTAACATTGACGGAAAATTATTTTCAATTGATAAACGAGCGATTGTTGTGTGTCGAAAACTGTTGTAATATTAAATGAACTCGTATGTCGTTGATTAAAATGAAGTTAACCGTTTAGTAAAATGCTCAAACTAGTTACAAATAGCCCTAAAAAGAAAAATATGCTCCAATGAAAAACAAATACAAAAAAAAATAAAGGCTTATCTCTCTAAAAAAAAAAAAGAGTATCAGATAAAACCATAAAAAACACAGTACTGAAGCAATTATACGCATGGAATTGATTAGAATATGTCATGTTAGTAAAGGTTTTGAATTACAGCAATCAGATTAAAAGCACAAAGTTCTTTCCATTCGTTTAAATTAGAGCAAACATTTTTTCATCGATTTTGTCTGAAATTTTTTAAACCTATCTCTTAATACGAATTAACTTTTAATGCTTTAAAATACTCATGTTCTGCCATTTAAAAACACGATAGTAATCCAACCTACTGGAAGTATCTAAAAGTTTATCCAGCCGCGAACAAATGTCACGTGAAACAGTACTCTTTCCGTGGAACGATTTTTTTCACACTCTGTTGGCAGAGCTTAGAATATGCAGAATCTACCCACCAAAATGACAGGAAACTGCACCCGATGATGAGGCTCCAGTCCTGGATACCTGAGGAGTACTTTTTCATTGACATTATTCCCAGGTTTGCTCTGACCCGGAGTAATAGTAGCTGTTAGAGCCCCATATATGGGTTAAATAGATCTGTTTGAAAATTATTAGTATTCAACAGGTATATTTAAAGACCAATGATTGCGAATTATTGATACAGTGACATATTAATTCGTTCCAGAGTGTATTTCGTATCTTGGTATTTTCGAATTATAAGACAAGATTTACTCTATAAATAGCGTAATTCATTCCAGCCTCCAAAAGCAGTGGTATAAAATGTAAATATTATACCCATCTGAAGGAATATGTTGGTTTATGATAGCATAGTCATTTACATAAAGGTTAAAAAAGATCAGAGCACAACAAAGCTTTCACGTGATGCTTCGAAATGAATTCGGGGAGGATCGCTGTCAGGTGGCACTTTCGAGTTTCGTTTTCGTATCTTGAATATTTTTTGTTAAATGGGACGGATATTTCTTCGAATCCCGTTTCGTATTCTGAATTTTTCGTATAACGGGGTTTTCGTGGGTCGACATTTCTCTGTATTAAGAGTGGGTACTTAAAGCTATAATTGTTTTGTAAGTATTATTATTATGGACTCCTACACATGGACGTGCCAGTGTTGACCAACCAGCAAGACTTTAACTAAAACTGCTCAGCGCTAACAATGTACCGTTATACACCTACTGTACGGTTGTATAATTACTCAGCACAAATACGGTGTTCAAATGAAAATCTGTGCTGGTGCGGTCTCAATAGACAATTGTTCTACTTCTACGTCTAAAGTGCCAGTCGGACATCGTTATAACCTCGCCATAAGAAAAAGTGACGAAAACACAAAAAAAAACCGTTCTAGTACGTTAAAACCAAAATTTATTCACTACAACAATTTTTAAGTAGTCGTCGGGAAGAATGAACCAGAGAATGACAACTGAGTCGACCGCGTTAGCCAGACAAAGAGAAACAGCATGTCATGAAGAGAGAGATAAAGAGAGAGACAGAAAGAGAGATAGCAGACACAAACCTTAAATTATCTTCCCCGTTTTCTCTTGTAGTTCTAACACGTGCTTCCTCGTAGGGTCTGTCCACACCGATACGCGTTCAAGCACCAACTGCTGTCTTTACATTGTCATGGTCCGCAGCCAACAAACTCTTCCCTGTCTCCTAACCCTCATCCACTGCCTTTTAGCATTTTCATTTAAGTTCCTTTCGGCCAATCAGAATTCAATGTTGATTCACAACTGATACGTTTCTGTTTTTGAACCGGGCGTCCTAAATTATTTTAAAACACAGAAAGCAGTTTAGTAGACCTGCCGGAAGCGATGGACGACAGGGACGGATGGAGAGAAAGAGTTAGGGAATTCCGTGTTTGTAGCACGACTTTATTATTATTATTGGTTACTGAATACCATATAACCATTTGCAAACAAATGACTATTATGGGATAGAAATAATTACTTGAAATCATATAATTATTAGTATTAGAAAGGAATACTTGAAACCATACAACTATGTGTCAAAAAACCTTTAAGAAACAACTGCAGAAAATGTACAAGTAACTCGATTCTCTTAATTCTAGTTATAATATAATCCTAGACAAGTTGGCATTTCGTTAAAATCAATCCATCAATTAACTTTACGTTTTAAACTACTTATTTCTGCGGTGTAAGTCAAACTCAATACACTTCCCTTCCATCGAAATTTTCTTTGAAGATTTAATTCAAAAACATTTCCATCTAAGGAATTCTAAGAAACATAAGCAGAATACGACTCAAAATCAATTTTAGGCGGAGTTTCATCAAGTTTGAATCTAACGTTTTCCTTCTCCTAGACCGGTTGCTATCGCAAGGTTAAAACGCTCATACTGACCTACTATTTACCCATAGCAGGAGAGATAATAAGTGGATTCATACTTTTCTCAAGGATATAAGTATAATGATATATTAGAACAAGGAATTATATTAATATTTCACACCCTGCCTGATGTTCGGGCTTAGAATGCGCTGACTTTACCTCCGACTTAAGTATGAAACATTTGCACCCCCAAAAGTTATGGCAATTCTATTTTTAGTTACAAATGTATTGCAATTTTTAGAGAAACACCTGATACTCCATCTGTAAATGATGTATTTAAATTGTGAAAAGAAAAAGAGGGACTAATAAAAATCACGAATTAATATAATCACTATTTAAAGAACAATCCTTGAAACAATTTGTTTTTTCTATTTATCTATTCATTTATTAATTTATTGTCTGTCTGACTGTCATTACAGTGCATACCAGAGCAACAGATATGGCCGGCAAATGTTTTGTATTTATTAAAGGGACACAGTCCCTTTGTGTGGGGGGCGGGCATCATATTAGTTTTTGGAAAATATTAAAATTCATAACGAGGGGTTCGATTTAAAATTCAAGTTTAACGCTATACTAGGACCTTGCTGTGCGTCTGTCAATTAATCTAAACTGATATTTAATTCCATACGAATTTGCCAGGACGAGAAGCCAGATCTCTGACATCGATAGCAATTATGCAACAACCGAGCAATAAAACTGGCAACTCCTCTATCTCTCTTTCTTTCTCTCTCTTCCTCTCGCTCTCTTTCTCACATACACGCACACACACACACACACATACACACACACTCTCTCTCTCTCTCTCTCTCTCTCTCTCAGATATATCACTCTGTTCTTATATCGTGTATTTTCATCCTGCATTATAAAACGATTAATCTTACTGATCTTATTCTTTCAGTGATATCTCATTAATATGCATATGGGCATTATGCGCGCACACACACACACACACACACACACACACACACACACACACACACACACACACACACACACATATATATATATATATATATATATATAGCCACAATGTTCTTATATTGAATACTTTTATTCTTCATTGTAAAACGATCAATCTTGCTGAGTTTATTCTTTTGCTGATATCTGATTACTATATATATATATATATATATATGTATACGGACATCTTATTTAATGAAGCATACTTATATATATATATATATATATATATATATATATATATATATATATATATATATAAGCATGCTTTATTAAATAAGATGTCCGTATGTATATTTTTAGATAGAGGAAAAAAGCACAAACACATAGATACTTAACATTCCCTAATCTACCATAGCAACGTAACAATGTCCTCAATAATAAATAAAAAAGTTAACGAATCTAAAAAAAAAAAAAAAAAAATATATTTTTCAAATTGCACTAACGTAAAAAAATACTGCCACTGTCCCCAGAGGTATAACATTAAATTTCAAATCAAAAATGAAGTTGGTATCAAATATGAAATTGTATCAAATATTTCCCCTAGGAACGTCAGTCTTATAATCTATGAAGTCAATGTAAAGCTTAATGATGCACATAATATTCGTGGATTGCAAGTTGTGTTGCATAATAGTAAAGGTCTTTTTGATCTTGCTGTTATAGGCATTCAGTTATTTGGTATGTTTGCTGTCGTTGAAGCTTTACATCCAACTGATTCTTTTCATCCGTGACATCTTTGATGTCTCCCTATTAATTCGCTTGGTCTGGCTTTTTGATATCATAATTATAATATCCAGCAGAATAATATATAATCACCAAAAATGAAAATCATGGAAAATATCAATGCCTGTTTCACAATGTTCATATCTATTTCAGTCGGTTCGTATCGATCTCTGTCTGTTCCTTTTAATCCCAGTCTGAACATATCTATATCAATCTATTCTTATATATCTCCATCGGTTCACATCTGTTTCTGTCTGTTAATATCTATCTCATTTGGTCATATATATCTCAATCTATTCAGATCTATCTCAGTCTGTTCGTATCTATTTACCTCAGTGTGTTCATATCTATAGAAGTCTTCATATCGATCTCAGTTTAGTTATCAGAATTTCTGGGACGAAGCTTGGTGATTTTTATCATTAAGGGTTTTCGGACTGTTGTCTTCATCTTTATTGTTATTTCTACAACGTTTCAGCCGATATGTCCTCTGGCCTTCTTTGGAGGCTTTGATTTCTCAAGTGTTAGCCTCACTTTCCATCTTAGCTCATCAGCCCTAGCCTTGGGAATTTTTAAAGCTGCTTCCTCGATTGGCGCTGTTAGATCTAAGTAAGGAATCCGCTTGATGGTAGTGGCGAAGTTGAGACCTTTGTTTAACATTGTCTTTTCAGGAGTTATTGGCTGTCGCTTATTGATGTTTAAAATAGCTTCCACTGTTGAGCAATGGGATTGGATTTTCATATTGCAGGTTTTCATCTTCTCCAACTTCGTAATTTGGCGCGCTTTTACCATATGAAATTCTCGTTTGTACGATTTATCCAGATATTGTTGGATTCGGGTTCTATCTTCTATCATTGATATTCTTCCCAGGAACGGGGTGAGTTTGCACGAGATTTCCAACCGTAGTTAATGTTTCTTTTAACGGTTGTTATGAATTCTATCTCGGACTAATCCCTGATCAGATCTTCTTGTTACTTTCATCGTCCTCCAAGAATGGAAAAAAATCTGAATATGAGCACAGGTAAAAAAAAAATCATACGTAATTGTAATAATCCTAGTCAAGCCAGAATATTAAGTTTATAAGTCCCAAAAATTCACTCTAAACTATCCAGCAGGACACATAGCGTAACGGTTATTGTTGTTGGTTCCCTAAGTTTCTAAGACAATCATCTGGGGGTGGCAGGTTCAATCCTGACGGCAAGCAAGTAACAATACAAGAATCCTTTACACTTGTAACCGGAATCGGAACAGGTGACCCTCCATGGATTCAATAAAGGATGTAGTTCGAAGTTCCATGTAGGTTCCCGAGTTCGACAAACACCTGAAGAAGGCCGGAGGACATATCAGCCGAAATGTTGTGGAAATAGCAATAAAGATAAAGACAACAGTCCGAAAACCCTTAACGATAAAAACGATCTCAGTTTGTTCATATATCTCTCAATCAGTAAATACGAAGGTCAAGCCTGGAGCACAAGTTTTTATATTTCTAAATAAGTAAGCTGGCGACCGTAATCGAGGGCGACCAGAATAGTTACAACACCGAGGTATAGGGGAGGGCGCTACTCCTTTCCCTGGATTGCTCTACTTCACCCTTGATACGTACCATATACTTCTGAGTGTGAAGCAAGGAGGTATCAATTTCCTTTTTTAAAGTCTTTGGTATGACACGACCTGGGATTGAAACCAGGTCTCCTGGACCACTGGCGAACACTCTACCCACCATACCAATTTACCAAATTTATTGAATGACCCTCGTATATAAATCAAAACGACAAATGAGGTAAAGTTCTTTTTGTGCAAATATTTCATCTTATTGTATTTTCTTTTGTGACATGTGAGGCTTGCTTTGATTATAATGAACCCAGATTGATAAATGAATTTTGTTGTGGCCGGATTAGCTTATATTTTTTGCCGAAGCATAAAGGGAAATTCGTCACGAGTCAAGATGAAAATAAAGCAATGGTGTTTGTGAAACCCTGAAAATTCAAGGGTTATCAATGTATTTTTATATAACCTTTTTCCTCCCATTCTTTCTTTCTTTCTTTCTTTCTTTTCATTTATTTAAGTTATCTCGAATTTTTCATTCGTAATATAATTTTCACATTTCTACTGATGATTTTTAACTCAGTACAGTATTTAGTCTTGCACACTTTGAAAGATTCAATCATGTTTTCACAGGCCTTAAGGTCAAAGCTTGATGTTTTCTTTTAATCTGTAATGCAAGAGAAGTAATCTACACGATGTTTGCTATTCCATAGTTGGCCACAGAATATATGACTCAAAATTTCATGTACAGCAAATTTGTACGATTATCAGGTGATTATCCATTTGATGATCGTAACAATCTATAATATGGGAAACTCTCAGTACTTAATATTGTAGCTCTTTTGATATTTTGAATTTAAAATCATCTCGGGTAATAAGAGCATTGAGTATTTATTTTTCATTTTTCTTACACATTTTGAGCAACCACGTATCCAGATAACTTATATTAATAATATTAATATTACATACAGAGAGAGAGAGGGTGGGGAGAGAGAGAGGTGCACACACAAATATATATATATATATATATATATATATATATATATATATATATAGAAGACTCACTTAACGTGACGCTTATCTTCAGAGGAAATGAAATTGGCTAACAGAATTTAAATACTGGAAAATTATATCAGAAAAACTTCTAAGAAGCTTATTGATAATCATATTTAATTACAACATTCTATCTCAATATTTCAGAAGATTTTGTTCGTCCTCTGCAGACGATCACGTGATTTTATGATGGCCTATCAAATTTTGAAGGTATATTTATTATTATTGAATAATTTTTTTATCATCGTAGGAAATGGAATTGGAGATTCGAATTCAAATCCTAGTCGAGGCTATTTGTGTTTTACTTCAGGCTAATGTCCTTCGGAAAGGCATGAATCTATCAGTCCCTCCTAGCAATTAAATGGTTGAGTAGACTGGCTCCTTCAGGTAAACATTCTAGGGAATCAAATCTGATTTTCTATTTTTACGCTTTAAAACTTTTGAACTTGTGTCACATCCTATCCGTTACGGATGGGTGGTGGTATTTTGGTTTTATGGCATATCAACCACTGTGGGTCATTCAATGCCAAACACAGTTAATACATATATATGATATGTAAGTAAGTAAAGTTGGCGACCATAGTCGAGGGTGACTCGAAGGCTCCCTTTTCGATAGCTACTACACCAAGGTGTAGGGAAGGGCGCTACTCCTTTCCCAGGATTGCTCCACTTTACCCTTGATCCGTACCTTATAATGCTGAGTTTTAAGCAAGGTAGCATCAAGTACCATTTTTTGAGTCTTTGGTATGACTCGACCTGGGATTGAACCCAGGTTTCCCGGGCCACTGGCGAACACTCTAACCGCTAGGCCAATTCTAAGCATTTAGTGCTTGTTGAATAGGAGCTGGAAGCAGTTTAATTTTTTTATGTACTCTATTATTTGAGGATCAGGTACATCTTTGAATTGCAGGGTAGGGTTTGTTGCCTGGAAAGATTTCTTGCGAATTTTCTCATATTTTTAAGTCAACCAAAATATAATTGACTGTGAGTAGCTGATTGCAGCAGGTACACTGAGGTGCAGTTTCCCCTTGGAGCAGAGAGGCATGTGTTAGGTATATGTGTCCGATTCTGATTCTGCTTAATATCATATCTTGTCTTCGGTTAGGTAATGGTTCTCCTGTTTCTAGTTGGATACTGGATTAATGTCCCAATAGTTTGTTATTTGGGAACATGTCACATAATGTTTGCCATTTTCTTCTAATGTATTGTTTGATTTTAGTTTTGTAGTCTGTGAATGGAAGTTTAAGAGTTGTTATTGTCATTTTAGTTGCTTCTTTGCAAGTGTGTCAGCCTTTTGATTTCCCCTAATACCCGCATGGCCAGGAACCCATGCCAGGACCGCTGTTTTGCCAAGGTCTGTCAGATAGTGGTATGTTTCTAGTATCTCTTGTATGGATGGATGTTTTTGATTTCCCTTCCGGATTGCAAATAGACTGGATAGAGAGTCTGAGAATATTGTAGATTTACCTGTCTCAGAGCTCTTGATCATATTCAGTGCCAGTATAATTGCTTGCAATTCCGCGGTATAAATGGAAGCAATATTTAGGAGTCTGATTTGTTTGTGGTTATTTATATTAGTGGTTGATGCTCCTGTTCCATCCACGGTTTTTGACCTGTCGGTGTAAAAGGCTGTATGGTCTGAATACTTGTCTCCAAGTTCATTGAATTTGTTTTTGGCAAATATTTTTGGTTGGGTTTTTCCTGTTGTTTTAATGTTAAATCTATGTGAGGTTTGTTGATTGTCCATGGAGGTAAACTGGACATTGTGAGTAGTGAAATATTGTTTGCGTTTTGGTTTATTTGTTGCTTTGCTTCCTTGATGCGAAAGCCAAATGGAGGAATTGCTGAGAGGTTACTGTTGTAGAATTGATTAAATTGGAAATTATTTGTTTTTTGATGGGTTGGATTGTTTGGGCTGGATTGAAGTTTTAATGTATATTGGAGAGATAACTTTTCCCATCTCAGTGTTAATGGTAGCTCGTTGGCTTCAATATATAAACTTTGCATCGGTGAGGTTCGGAAGGTTCCTAGGCTTAGTCTAAGGCCTTGGTTATGAACAGTCTGTAGTTTTTCTAAGTAGGATTTGCGTGTGGCGCTGTTGATGGAAGATCCGTAGTCCAGTTTTGTTCTAATGTGTGATCTGTAGATTCTAAGCATGACCTTGCGGTCTGCACCCCAGTTCATTTTTTATATTATTTTTTAAGAGTTTTAAATCTTTTTGGCATTTCTGCTATAGATATTCTATGTGTGCTTTGAAATTCAATTTATAATCAAATATTATGCCTAGGTATTTTGCTTGTTCAACCACAGTTATTGTATGCCCATTTATATTTATTATCGGATTCAGGTGATATGCTCGTGTTTTGCAGAAGTGTACACAGACAGTTTTTGCTTTTGAAAATTCGAAGCCATTTTCATTGGTCCATTCCTCTATCTTGCTGAGGCAATTTTGCATCAGTCTTTCAAGTGTAGACATATTTAGTGATGAGTATGTTATGACAAAGTCGTCTACATATAGGAATTTTTCAATTCTTGGGCTGATAGATTCTGTAATGCTGTTGATTTTGAGGATGAATAATGTGACAGATAGAATACAGTCTTGTTTCTTGTTCGTATAGGTCTGACCTTACATTTCCATGTTGCACTCTAAAGGTTCGGTGTGAGAGAAATTTTTTAACGAATGTGGCCATGTCTCCTGTGATTCAAATTTTGTGGAGCTCTTTTAGGATTCCATACTTCCATGTAGTATCGTATGCTTTTTCAAGGTAGAAAAAGATTGTAACTACATGATGGTTTCTGATTAGACCATTGCAAATGAATGTTTCAAGTCTTATAAGTCAGTCGTTGGTACCTTGATTTTGCCGGAACCCATTTTGGTATCTGAATAAAAAGTTTTTCCAAATACCAGGTCAGTCGAGTATTGACCATTCTTTCCATTGTCTTACAAATGCAGCTAGTTAGGGCGATAGGACGGTACTTTGTGGGATTGGAGATCTTTTCCTGGTTTGGAGATTGGTATGATAATAGCTTCTAGCCAGCATTTAGGGAAATTGTTTGATCATCATAGGTCGTTAAAAATCTGCAAAAGAATTGTGAGGGATGCTTCTGGCAAGTGTTTCAGGAACTGATAGCGGATTTCATCTGGGCCAGTAGCTGTGTTTTTTGCCTTATTTATTGAGTTTTTTAGTTCTGTGATAGTGAAAGAGGAGTTGTAATTTCCGTCGTTGTTTAATGTGAAGTTGAGTTTTTCTTTCTCAGCAATGTTTTTATATTTTTGAAATTTGGAAGAGTAATGGTTGGATGAAGAGTTTTGACTGAATTCTGTTGCTATTTGGTTAGCTGTTTCTTTTCATCTGTGGTTTTTCCTGCGTCTGGTGTATTTAAATAGGTTATAGTTATTCGGAGTTTTCTCCCAGTTATTTTCCTTATGATTTCCCATGTTTTATTTATTGGGGGTTTTATTATTTAGTTTGGAAATGTAGTTTCTCCGGGTTTCTTTTTTTAGCTTTTTTAATGATATAACGAGCTTTTGCTCGAGCTTGTTGGTATTTTTGGAGATTGTTTCTGGAAAGGTTATGTTTGAAATGTTCGAGCATTTCTTCTTAGTTTTTACTGCTTCTCTGCATTCTACTTTGAACCAGGGGTTTGTTTTGGAGTGAGGTTTGGTGGAGGATTTAAGGATTGTTTGTTTTGCTATTTTGATTAGGGTTTTGGTGAAGGTTGACATTGGATATGGTTTATTAATTATTTCTTTATTAATTAGTGTTGAGCAGAGTTTGTTTGATTTAATCCAATCAGCTTTGGGAATTTGCCATTTTGATTCAGTTTCCTCTCGTGTAAGATTCTTTAATTTGAGGAATATAGGTGAGTGGTCACTGCCACATTGATCATCGTGGACTCCCATTGAAAGTCCATGAAAACTGAGGGAGAGCATAGGGTTAAATCAATAGCTGATGTTGTTCCAGTGCCTGGATGAATGTAGGTGTGGGTTTTATCATTAAGGATGCATAGTTTAGGTGATTCCGATATAGATTCTATAATTTTTCCAGTTAGGTTGGTGTTATTGCATCCCCACATTTTACTGTAAGCATTAAAGTCACCCATTAGTATAATCCTATTTACCAACCCCTCCGCTCGGGCAGGATATGACACAAGGTCAATTTTTAAGCGGAGTTTAACAGGTTTGAATTCAGAGTTTTCCTTCTCCTAGACTAGTTGCCTCACCAAGGCTGAAGAACCTAGTCTGTCCTACTATTTACCCATAGTTGGAAGGAGAACAATTGGATTCATACCTTTCCCAAGGGTATTAGTGCTATGTGAAATGCAATCAGTCAGGTCCAGGATTTGAACTCGTGTCGCCGTGTTCATAACCTGCGACAATAACCATTACACCACGAGCACCCATTAGTATAATAAGGGTAGGAAGTTGTTCGATCAAGATTTTCATTTCAGTTTTATTTAGTTTGTGATTCGGTGGGATATATATTGAGCAAATGGTTATTGGTCGATGGAGTGAGGCTTTTATTGCTATTTCTTGGAGGTTTGTTTGTAATGGTTGCACCGCATGAGGTATTTGTTTTTTTATTATAATTGAGGTGCCACCGATAGGTCGGTTGGCTCATTGCGGGCCTATTTGTTTGATTATAGGTGTTGTATCTTTTGAAGGTGATATTATCAGTTTCTTTAAGAAGGGTTTCTTGTAAGCAGATTATGTTGGGATTGTAGTTTGTCATCATGCATTTTATTACGGATGGGTTCGGTATATATATATATATATATATATATATATATATATATATATATATCGACGTCCCCCAAACCCTACCTTTTTTTTGTTTGTTTTTTCTTTAATTTGGCGGACACCGAAGATTCCATTTGAACAGATACTACTCTTAGACCGACAAATAATAATGATAATAATAATAATAAATCGCTAACAAGCCGCGGGTTGTTCCCTGACGAACAGAATGGATGCTGCTAAGGATCCAGAGGCACAGCAGAATTACTTTACATAGATCAACACATTCTAAATGAGGGCAAAAGCAGACGAAAAAATCTAGCTATAGCCTGGATTGACAACAAAAAGGCGTGTGATATGGTTCTGCATAGCTGGATAATAAACAGCCTCAAAATGTACAAAATAGCAAATGAAGTCATAAACTTAATCGACAAAACCATGAAAACCTGGAGAGTGGAATTGACAGCCGGTGGAAGAAGATTAGTTGAAGCAAAGATCCTAAGAGGTATTTTCCAGGGAGATGCTCTATCACCCTTACTATTCATAACTGCCATGATGCCACTTAACCACATACTCAGAAAATGCACAGCCGGATACAAACTTAGTAGATCGCAGGAAAAAGTCAATCATTTAATGTACATGGATGACATCAAACTATTTGCAAAAAATGAAAAAGAACTGGAAGATCTAATACACACAGTTACAATATACAGTCAGGACATCGGAATGGACTTTAGCATAGAAAAATGTGCAATTCTTGTAATGAAAAGTGGCAAAGCATATCTAACTGACGGAATGGAACTACCAAATCAAGATAAGATTTAAACGCTCGCAGAAAACGAAACCTAAAAATACTTGGGCATCTTGGAGGCTGACACCATCAAACAAGTGGAAATGAAAGAAAAAATTATCAAAGAATATCTCAGGAGAACTAGAAAACTACTCGAGACAAAACTCAATAGCAGAAACCTTATCAAAGGAATAAATAACTGGGCTGTACCACTCGTTAGATATTCTGGACCCTCTCTCAAGTGGATCAGAGACGAACTTAAACAAGTGGACGAAAAAACAAGAAAACTAATGACAATGAATAAGGCTCTACATCCCAGTGACGACGTTGACAGACTATATGTTTCAAGAAAAAACGGAGGAAGAATACTTGCCAGCATTGTGGACAGCGTTGATGCATCGATACAACGACTCGAAGACTATATACAAAAAACACGATGGAGGACTTATTACAGCCATCAGAAATGATACTGCTAACACAATGGAAAACAGAATGACAATAACTAGGAAACAGAAATGGGAAGGAAGATAACTCTCTGGGCGGTTTAAACGACTAATAAACAACATCTCACACGACAAAACCTGGACATGGCTAAGAAAAGGAAACTTTAAGAGAAAAACAGAATCTCTCCTAATAGCAGCACAAGACAACGCCGTAGGAACCAATCATATCAAAGCGAGAATAGATAAGACGATGCAAAATAGCAAGCGTAGACTATGCAGAGACAAAGATAAAACCATCCATCACATAATAAGCGAATCCAGCAAATTAGCGCAGATGGAATATAAGACTAGACATGATTGGGTCGGCAAAGTGATCCACTGGGAGTTATGCAAGAAACTGAAATTTGACCATACAAATAAATGGTATATGCACAATCCAGCACCTGTCATAGAAAATGACGCACATGAACTCCTATGGGACTTTGACATACACACGGATCACCTAATCTCTGCCAGAAGACCAGACTTAATAATAATAATAATAAACAAAAAAAGAGAACTTGCAAAATTGTCGACTTTGCAGTCCCGGCTGACCACAGGATAAAACTGAAAGAATGTGAAAAGAAGGATAAGTACCTTGAACTTGCTAGGGAATTGAAAAAACTGTGGAACATGCAGGTGATAATTATACCAATTGTAAATGGTGCGTGTAGAACAGTAACTTAAGGATTACTATAGGGACTGGAAAACTTTGAAGTTGGCGGACGAGTGGAGACCATCCAAACGGCAGCATTATTGAGAACGGCCAGAATACTGAGAAGAGTCCTGGAGACTTGAGGAGACTTGCTGTCACTCAAACTCCAGTGAAAAACCATCGGCTAACGCTGATGTGAAATACCCTAATCGGTGAATAATTATAATGTCTGAAGAACACGCTTGTTAATGCCAAAATTTTTAAAAAATTTAAACATCTTTACTTTGAACTTATACCAAGTTAAAACTTAAGGAATGTTCAAACTGGAGGGAAAAGAAGTAAGAGGAGAAAAAGAAAGCAGAAAAGAATAGGATACTTTTTTCTCGCTTATTAAACCTTGGAAGCCATTGGAAGAAGCATGGTGGATGTGAATAAGATGGATGAACCCAGCGATGAGTCAACGGAGCACTTCACAAGATGCTGGGCGGACGAACCGCACAGGCCAAAGGCGAGGATCAAATAGTTCAGTCGTGGAACTACTGCTGCTCACCTTTTAGGGTGACGTCTATTGATGTGGTTAAAATACAGCCATCGAAAGATTACCATGACTCTCACTCAACCACATGTCCAAACTGCATCGTCCTTCGCGCGGGTAAAAAAGGGACGTATTCTGCTGAGGTTGGAGCTCTGGTCCCAGTGCTTCAAAAATCAACTACAGAACTCAAACATAAATAAAAACAATAATTACTTAAATGTACAAGCACAATACAAATAGTGGCATTTAACGCGAGAACCTTAAATAGAAGAGACCAAATACCGGAGTTGACAGCGTCTGCGATGGATTATAACATAGACATAGTATGCGTACAAGAACACAGATACCTCCATCGTGAAGTAGATATAAAATACCACGATACTGGCAATGGATGGACATTTGTGTCGACATCTGGATAGAAAAACTCTGTCAACGCCGTAATAAGGGGTGTAGATATGCTTATCGGTCCAAGGGCCCTAAAATCACTTAATAGCATCGAGTGGCGTGCTGTATATGCAGGCAGAACAGCCGACATTTACGTGTATCCAGCAAATGGCTCCGGTTGGAAAAAAAACAGGTGGTGAGCCGGAAGAATGAGAGATATGAAATGTGACAACGAAGCAGTGTGGAATGAATTCCTTTAATAGTAACACCAAAAGGAAGGAAGAAAGAAAGAAGAAGTGACAATCGAAATGGCCAACCTAAAAGTTCAAAACGAGCGCAATGCCAGAAGAATAGAAAAAAACGTAATTAATTGTATTTGAAAATAAATGGTGAGACATTACCTAGATGCAGCTACCATTAATACTTGCCTACGTTCACTTATGTCACAGAGGTAACAGTTTGAAATACGGGCAGTATTTCTACTGCACACTACATATCAAGTTTGGTTTCTTTGATTTTAATGGCATACCAATCTTCGTGGGTTATTTAATACCAAATTCATCCTTGTAGAGGAAGATTAAGGGCTTTGTCACACTCCTTAATGATCTACAAAACAGCATTGCTCGTTGTCGTATAGATTTCCCTTTTTCCCTCATTGTGTTTAAACCTGCGCAACCATTATCACGCTCCAAATCCTAGACGAGACTGATTGCATTTCACATAGCACAAATACCCTTGGGAAAGGTATGAATCCAATTATTCTCCCTCCAGCTATGAGTAAATTGTAGGACAGACTGGGTTCTTCAGCCTTGTTGAGGCAACTAGTCTAGGAGAAGGAAAACTCTGAATTCAAACCTGTTAAACTCCGCTTAAAAATTGACCTTGTGTCATATCCTGCCCGAGCGGAGGGGTTGGCTAAATAGAATTCTCACGCCCCATTGAAGATGAGATGGGTTATCGTCATCATAAAGACATCCCGACAAAAGAGATTTATCTGACTCTCTTTTGACATCTGTTCCAATCGGAAGTCCTCATGACGGTATCTACGGCCTGCACAGAGCTGATGTATGTAATTCTTTGCTGGTGGGCCAGCACTGGTTTGTCCGCGTGTTGGAGTCCATAAGAAAAACTTGCTTATGATATTATATTTACTTCTTGCGGTAGGTGGCAGTACAACTGCTTGCTTTTTCGAAAAATTGTTCAACAGAAAATTTGTTCAAAAGATACTCGCAGCAATCTTGTATAGTTTCGGTCAATCTTTCTCTCCGAGCTTTTCGCTAGAATCTAAGTTGTAAAACAATACAGTAATAATGACACGGCTACAGTTTGCAAAAAATCCCGTTTTATTTTATCATGGATAATAAGAGTTCCTTTTGGTCGATAACTTATCTATTGCATTCCACGCTTTACCTATGCAGGTGTTTACATCGTTATGAGTAGATAAGGATTTGCTTCTAAGTGTAACGTAATGGCCAAAGGATTTCGGTTGATGAATTTGGGGTTAGTTGGGTGCAAACTTGATGCAGGTGTTAACACGCGCGCGGGGGCGGACGTGTCACTCAGAGATGTCACAATAGTCCGAGCCGAAACGCGTGACGGAGTGCAAATGACGTCACGCACCGGAAGCGCGCGGAGGATTTGGGGAATTTGAAGAAAGTTAAGAGTGTTAAAGCTAGACACCAAACGAGACGGTCGACTTTCGCTGGCTCGCCGAAGCCAGGCGAATTTGCGCGCCATGGGTGCCGCACGAGATAGGGGCCAGATGATAAAGACAGAATAGTAAGATTGTGTCTCTCTCCTTATGTCGAAACCTTTAACTCAAAAGTAATAAAAAGGTTTCGTACCTGAACAGAGAAGTTGTTACGTGTTTTCGAATTTTGAGATTCCTATGTTCTGAGTTTTCTAAATGAACATTATGTATATATGTTACCAACATTCCATGTCCATTTCGCATATGGCCGTATCTGGATATGGTTCAGTGAGGTATGTGCACTGGTTTTCACAGGCTTGCCATTTAATAAAGAGATAGCACCATCTTGATTACATCACATCAACTGTGTTTCACCTGATTGAGCTATTGGTTTTAAAGGCTTGTCAACCTATCTTGGGTTATTTAGTATCTAGATATTAAGAAGTCGACAGCATAGGACATTTACATTTACTTTTTATGAAGTTGTTTTTTAAAAGTCTTTTTTTTCACTTGATCCAATCGAATAGGAATAATTTTTAAACTGACTTATTTGATTCATTGATGGGATCGAGCTGGAACAACCACTCCGGATCAGAGGGGGCCTGGGATTAATAGTAATGAAGGTCAAAAGATACCGTGACTGTTGATCAAAATTCATCGAGAATTATCACTCATTCGTGTAGATCTGGTCTATATTTCTATAAAGTTGAGTAGATTTCAAGACAATAACTTTAGAGCAGACCCTTGATTTAAAGGCTCAGATGCTGGACAGCAGTCTCGAAGTAAGCAAGTTCGAACACCAATCACGATATCACGTTCACTTTTGGACTAATACCTTTAAGAGAAGGAGGAGCCCGTGGTGTAATGGTTATCGTCGTAGGAAATGGACGCGGCTATACAAGCTCAAATCCTGGACGAGATTGATAGCATTACACATAGCACTAATACCCTTGGGAAACGTATGAATCCAATTATTCTCCCTCCAGCTATGGGTAAATAGTAGAGCAGACTAGGTTCTACAGCCTTAGTGAGGCAACTAGTCTAGGAGAAGGAAAACTCTGAATTCAACCCTGTTAAACTCCGCTTAAAAATTGACCTTGTGTCATATCCTGCCCGAGCGGAGGGGTTGGTGAATAAGAATACCTTTAAGAGAAGTATTGAAGTCTTTTATCCCTTCAACTATGGGTTAAATAATATCACTGCTGTTTTTTTACAATGATGAGTGTCATTAGATAACCCACGAAGTTTGATTTACCATTTAATAAAGAAACAAGACCAATCAAACCCTAATCACTTATTATGTATGTGGTTTAACAGTGTGAACATCTTCATTCGAGTTTTTAGATTTTAAAGTGAAAAAGTAAAATATTCCATCTTGTTACTTTTTTTTATTACATCTACGAACACTTACCTCAAATAGTTTTAACAACTAGAGGAATGATCCTCCAGGCACTGCATTAAAATAGGATAGACAGATTTGGAGTGACACATAAACACCTAAATAAAACAAACTAAGCAGTGGTAACTAATTTGAAACGCAAACTGGCCATGCTTAACATTTGTCTCCCTAATGAAGAGCTCAGTACTAGGTGTATACAATAGCAGATATCATATAAAGGTCAGTTAAAGACATTTGGATACCAGAAAATGATTTTCATTCAAAGAATGAATATGCAGCGTACGTAGTTCCTATTATTTATCTATTTATTTTTATTTTTACTTCATACCAATTTTTTAAAAACTGTTTTAAAAACTTTCTAAAAAACTTTTTACGCAAACTCTTTTCTATTGGAGATGACCAAAGATCGAAACTACTAAAGAAAAGTCAAAAACTAAATAACACAAAAGAAATACTTGTCTTTTGCTAATCTCTCTCTCTCTATATATATATATATATATATATTGAATAAGACAAATACTTTTTTCTGCCTTTACAATATTTAATCCGTTCAAGTCTTCGATTGAATTATTTGACATTTGGATGGAATGAATACAAAAGGGCGGCATATTTTTCCATAGTACTTTCCGCCCCTGCGAGAGCCCTCTTCCTCAGAACGAGAATTGTAGGAAGAATAACAAATGATGATACATGCATGCAGCTGGCCATCGTGGTTGTCATTTCAATGTTCGTTCCCTTGATGATGGCTGTAGCTGGGTCCGAAGGTACTAGAACTGATCAATTAAGAAATAACGAAAGCGAAGTATCTTTCTTATTTAATTAAATATTTTTAAAAGGAAAATACTGTCAAGACACACACACACACACACACATATATATATATATATATATGTATATGTATATATATATATATCACCTATACTCCCGACGAATGTTTTTCTTTTTTATATAATAGCCAGTAATCAAGTTGCATATGGATAAGCGTCGATATGAACAGACCCAGGCAAAAAGATATAAAGGATAGAAACACAAGACTGAGGTAAAAACGGTAAATGAACATTTTCACACTAAACTATGAATTACCATAATCATTATTTGTTGATCACATTAGTGATGTTTCTCGTTACGAATGTATATCGACATATATATTACAATATATATATTGATGCAAAATGCAATCTGTCTTTTTTCATAATAAAGTCCTCGTAGCATATATTTGTGACAGCATTCCATTTTCTTTTAGCCATCTTGGCATAGTTCGTCGAGATAGTATTCTTATCGCTAGTTTTGGACTCTAGAGCCAGGTTTTTCAAAGTTTTCTTTCTGTCTGTGTGAGTAGCATATTTTATTCATTGGTCATCTCTTTTTCCAGTAACATTTGGACGACGAGAACCTGTTTGGGGGTGGTGAGTCTTCTTGTCATAATGGCTAACGTTCTGGGTTGTGACATCCAAGTAAACAGAGTAAGTAAGAAACCAAACCAACCATTTTTCTAGTTCCAGTTTTACGGTTTTTGCGAAAAGTCAACCAAATCTCTCCACAGTGGACAAAGAGATCTGTACTTTGTTCTTATTCCTTGTATGAAAAATATATTTATACAACATCAAATTATGTCTCATTCCTGTAATACTAGGTGTTTTTTCATCTTTTCATTATGTTGATTCAGTTCTCTTTATTTCTTTAATGACATATCAACCTTCGCGGTTTATTAAATGCCAAAGCTTTCCCCGTAGAAGAAAAACAGTGGTATTATTGAAAATAATAGCTAGTGGGAAAAAGGAGCTCATGACATTCCCGATTATATTTGTCCGAAAGTGAACACTATAGCGCGACAGGGGCTCGAATTCGTTTACTAAGGTATTGTAGTCAAGCATATTAACCACTGCACCACGGGGGAACTCTCTGTTTATTAAGTTTTATATTGGTTCAAGCGTTTCGATATTCTAGAGTTTTGTGATAACCAATTCCTAATAATATCCGTTTTGATTGTATTATCTTCCATTAGAAATAATAAACTCATGGTATCTTTAATTTTGAATAAAATAGTTAAAGGTGTACTCATTTATGGGCCATACCCTTCTTTGATAAGGACAAATATATATATATATATATATATATATAATAGACATTTTTCAATTTAAACCGTCAGTACATTATTAGTTGTCGGTTTTTCAAATCAAAAAAGATCCATAAAAATGTCATTTTTTTTAAATAAAGAGACGTGTTAAAAAATAAATATAAAACAACCCTGATTATTTTTGGAGCCCACCAGAAAACAGACGAAGAAGACTGAGGTAAGCATGTGTCTAATAGAATCTTTCCAATTGACTTATCCATTACCACTATTATTTGTTGTTCTTATTAATGGTGTTATTGGATATGATTTTATGCCTCCCAATTGACTTCCTAATCTTCGGGTTCTTGAAATTGTTCCATTAACCTGTGTTTTTTCACAAATATCGGTTCCTTTCATTGATGTCTCATTACATCTCATGGTCGCATGCCTCTTCCCCGATGGGAATCAACTCGTCAAACTATCATTTGAAGTTCTTTTTTTAACAAGAGACAAGATTATTCATTATTTTGACGCGTTACAGAGGCAAGAGTTTAGAGGCCTGATTCCATTAGAACTACTTACAATGTCTTCATATTTTCCCAATCCAGTGGCATCTAGCTGTTAATACAGACAAAGAACATAGTATCGATTTTTTCCATATGCGATGATTGATTCCATTAGAATCTCTTGTAATCACCAATTTATTGCTTCCCCAATTAACAACCATCTATACCGTGATATTTCTTTGCTCCAACGACATGCTTCTGTCAATACTGACAATGGATATAATATCTATTATCTCGCCATTACTGACATTGATATGGTAATTCATTCTATTGAAACCTCTTGTGATCAACCATTTATTCATCCCTCGATGAGCAATATCTATTTCTTGATATTTATTCAGTTTACCAATATCTGTCAATAGCGAAAAAGTATACAGTTACGATTTTACTGCTATTGCTGGCACAGTTACTAAACATATGAACATTTAGAAATTAAAAAAAAATAGCATCTCTTATAATAACGCAATTTTATTTTCGTGTTGAGGAGATTGATTTAATTTGGTTTGGTTTGGTTTTATAGCACCACAGCCATTGTAGATTATTAATGTCAAATCCATTTTATATATATAAACAGTTCTATTTCAAATAATTCAGTTTAGCATATAAATTTGGTTTAGTTTGATTTTATTGGGTTTGGTTTTACGGCATATCAACCATTGCAGGTCATTTAATACCAAATCCGTTTTTATACTTATAAAGAGTTCGATTTCAAACAATTCAGTTTAGAATAAGTATAGTTTTTTGGTTTACACAGTTAAATATGAAAACAGTTCTACTGTTAACAATTTAGTTTAACATAAGTACAATGAAATATGTATTAATGTATATATACATATATATATATACGAGGATCATTAAATAAGTTTCCAGACTTTATTCCTATGGGCACTTTTATTGATAGTACACACATGAAACTCTAGTCCCCTTCGAAGTAATCTCCACCAGCTGCAATGCACTCGTTGAAACGTTCCAACAACTTCTGGAAAGCCCCATCGAAGCCCTCTTGTGTGAGCGTGTCAATGACATTCGTCACAGCCTCTTTCATCTTTTCAATTGTCTCATAACAACAGACTCTGGGGTTAGGGAATAAGCAAAAGTCGCAGGGAGCAAGGTCTAGACTATAGGGAGGCTGAGGAATTATCTTGATGCCTATCTTGGTCAAATAGTCATTGAAAAGGATGGAGTTGGGGACTGGTGCAATGTCCTGTTGGAAATGCCACTGACCCGATTTAAAGAGTGCTGGCCTCTTACCGAGGAATCTCTTCCTGAACTCCCTTAAAACCTCAACATAGTAATCCTAACCCTAGCCAATCAACTCTGGTTTATTGACTTCCTTACTCCTCCCACACCTCTCATCATCCCTCACAGACTCCCTGCCTTCCTTGAATCCCTTATGCCACTCAAAAACTGATGCTAGATTCATGCAAGATGCTCCAAAAGAGGTCTGAAGCATTCCATACGTTTCTGTGGCATTTTTCCCAAGTTTAAAACAGAATTTTATTACATATCGTTCTTCTAAACTGTCGTCACGTCCAGATTGCATTTTTGAATTCACCAGCTGTGACAATCAGGCTTTAGTAGGGTGTATTAAGATTCCCGCTGTAGCTGTTCATTTGAAGCTGAAATCATAAACTTTGGCCAGTCATCTCATAAGATATATAGCAATAACATACTGAATTTTCAAGAGTCTACAACTATCTTAAATGCCTGTACAAAAAAAGCTCGAACCTTATTGAATGCACCATGCATATATATATATATATATATATATATATATATATCAGTGACGACTCTCACTATATATATATATATATATATATGTATAGATTTGTGTAGATTATATATATATATATATATATATATATATATATATATATATACTAATCTAATATCTACCAGCATTCACGGTACCAGAAAAAAACGAAAAAAAAAAAAAAACGTCAGGAACAAGAGATAAAAGTATCTCGAATCACCGAGATGTGTATATATATATATATATATATATATATATATATATATATATATATATATATATATATATATATATACATCAATGATGCAAAAACAGTGATTAAAAACGAGTAGTCGTTTGACACGATCAAAGAGGTTGAGCCGAACTTATTTTCATAAGAATAAAATAATTTATAACAAAGCAATATACATGCAGAGTGTTCGAAAATATTAGAAATGAAAAATAAAAGTTGTAGTACGTCACTTTAAGAAAAACGATCTAAAGAAGGCAAGGTATAATCATTTAGTTTACTTTATAGGCACGGAATTCTGTTTTTCATTGAATTCTATATAAATATGTCCGAATATATATTATATATACATATATAAATATTTACTTATAATATACATTAATATATGATAATATCTATATATATATATGGTGAAATCTATATTTTTTATTTTATAGTATTGAATTAATTTAGAGGGTTATTGCAATGTGAAATAATAATTATTTGAGTCTAATTAATTTCAAAGTAAAACTTCATTATCAGAGACTTTTTTTTATAAATGAACCGATCTTGGAGGTTCAAATTTGTTTTTTGAACGTTGTAAACATGTTGTCACGTGGGATGTTAGAACGGCATGTTGAGTGTTGCAATCATGGTGCCATGTGGAGTTTTTAAACGCCATGCTGAATTACAAAATACTTTATGTATATATATTATTAATTGCTATTACTATTCTCTAAGTCTGATAGTGTGAAAAAACCTAGATAGTACAATTTCCAAATAAAACAGAATTATACAATCAAGGAAATATTTCATAAAAAGTAAAGATTAAAAGCATACGTTCTACTTGAAAATAATCAACCAATAATGTATGTCTAGTCAATAGAAAAACAGCAACAGAATTCCTTCAGCTAAACGAAAGAGTGCTCAATGCACTAAGTGGAGAGAAATATAAATGCCTACAAAGTTAGAAAGAATCTTCTTTGTTTTCACTTGGAAAAGAGAAAGTCTTTCTGACTACTCTATGGACGCACCACAAAACGCCTAGAGTAAAGGCTAGACGGGAACTGCACAGTTATATTGAAGAAATCATGAAAATAACACGCCACGAAACAACAGCTGTATGGCCACTTATCCCCCATCTCTAAAACTATCCAAGTAAAATGAACAAGACATCCAGGACACTGCTAGGGAAGCAAGGATGAACTCAGAAGTGACATTCTTAGTACGTTGATTATTCCTAAGTTTTTTGATGTTACTACATTGGTATAACGTGGGTATTGTTTGTTTTTTTCATAAATGAGGACACGGTACCATTATACAAGTTAAATGTAATGTCTAAATAGTGGCTAAACGAAAGAGTGCTCAATACACTAAGTGGAGAGAAATATAAATGCCTACAAAGTTAGAAAGAATCTACTTTGTTTTCACTTAACTGGATCATCAAGAATGTTTGGACCATAACTACATTTTATTGATTAAAAGACCCCTAAAAAGTATAAAATTAACTTTGAAAAATGTTTTTAAATAGAATATATTAAACTAACCTTTTTTATGTTTGCAAGCATTTCGTATTTCCGACCTTTGGTTTACTTATTCATTGGGATTATTGTAGAAAGCTATGGCAAGTTTCTCCTCTATATATAAACTAAAATATTTATTCCCGGCTTTATATTTACGGCATATTCTTTACTATCTCCCATTTTGACTTAGGATCTGTGCCTAGATTCGTTTCAATTTCCCACGCATAGATAAACTAGTTCCCTGGGGTGGGGTCCTCGTAGTGTAATGGCTAAGGCGATGGACTGCGGAATCGTAGTAAGCGAGTTCGAACTCCAGTTGCGCTATTACATTCACTTTCGGACAAATACCCTTGGGAAAGGTATGAACCCACTTATCCTCCCAGCTATGGGTTAAATGGTGCTACTGCTGTTCTTCAGGGGGAATAGCTTTGGCATTAAATAACCTTACAAAGGTTGATATGCCATTAAACAAAGAAACCAAAATAGTTCCGTGTCTGCATATTTCGTGTGAAAAGCTACTTTTTTTAAAGGTCCCTGCGTAGAACCTATATATGCGTTTTCATCATTTC
The DNA here is from genome assembly GCA_963585895.1 of Sepioteuthis lessoniana. Taxonomy (NCBI): domain Eukaryota; kingdom Metazoa; phylum Mollusca; class Cephalopoda; order Myopsida; family Loliginidae; genus Sepioteuthis; species Sepioteuthis lessoniana. The sequence continues at coordinate 48,684,713 of OY757918.1, read as the reverse complement.
CACTATTAACATTACTATTGTTAAGTCACAACTATTTGTCTCTACCTTATAAACTATACACTCAAATTGACACTTCCCCTTGAGGAGACAATTAGTTTTATTGGTACAATTTCATTTAGGGGGATTAGTACGTTGATTATAATTGACTTTATAATGTTCTAAGTGATGATATCGATATTAGAAGAATTAATAGATAATCTAGATATAATGTCATTGCGAATACGCTTGAAAACCTGTCTATGATGGTTAATCCGTAATTTTAAAGCTAGTTTGGATGTTCAAATTGAATCCAAACTTATCAAATAACCGATGTAACTTTTTCCTAATCGTGTCATCTTTTCTAGGATTATTTAAGTACTATTTAGACATTACATTTAACTTGTATAATGGTACCGTGTTCTCATTTATGAAAAAAAAACAATACCCATGTTATACCAATGTAGTAATATCAAAAAACTTAGGAATAATCAACGTACTAAGATAGAAAGATAGATAGATAGATAGATAGATAGATAGATATGTCACATCTGAGTTCGTCCTTGCTTCCCTAGCAGTGTCCTGGATGTCTTGTTCATTTTACTTGGATAGTTTTAGAGATGGGGGATAAGTGGCCATACAGCTGTTGTTTCGTGTCGTGTGACTTCCATGATTTCTTGAATATAACAGTGCAGTTCCCGTCTAGCCTTTACTCTAGGCGTTTTGTGGTGCATCCATAGAGTAGTCAGAAGGACTTTCTCTTTTCCAAATTTGCTAAGTTAGACATAGATGTTATTTTTATTTATTCATTAAGCACTTAAGCATGCTGAACTGCTCGTACCCTGTTCCATGGGAATATTATGAGTCATGTATTTATGCCAACTTCCGTACATGCTTAAATTTGAAGTTAACATCTAATGTCTAACTGTTTACGCCAATGAAGGACAATGAACCGAAGCCATTCTTCAGATACATGCCCCATTTTCCTATAAAAGAGTGTCGAAATTAAGTTGGACATTTTTATGGTCAAATTTCATGAAATTTTATATAGCAACTCGTACATAGAAGGTTGGAAATAATAAAGTCGTAATCGAAAACGTAAAGGAATGAAGAAGACATAGATAGATAGATAGATAGATTATGAGTCAGTAGTCAGAAATGAACAGTCTAAAATGCATACATACGTGCATACATAGGAACAAGTTGAAATAGATACATACATACATACATACATACATACATAGGAACAAGTTGAAATTGATACATACATGCATACATACATACACATATGTATATTGATAGGAATAATTTCAGATAGATAAATTCCATCGGCATAATCTCTTTCTGATCACTGCCGTCCCTCAAAATCTCACACTCCCACCATCAGCACCCCTCCGCTCATGTCCCCTCAAGTGACGTGTCAATCCTGCTGCAGATCCACAAGCACAGAAAGAACGCTTTCTCCAGAAGATCGATTGGATCAGTTTCTGAATTTTGATGCTTGTGCAATACCATATGTCTCTGGAGAGAAACCTGGATACATGGATTGTCTCTTATAGAGTTTCGATGATTGACATATCTAACCTTAGAGAGAATAATACAACCAGATATTTGACATATACAGCTATCCACGTTCTCGCCAACTTTACAAGCGTTACCCTTCGAGTTTGGCGCTCAAGGTTTGTATTCTCTACGCATTCCCTCTCAAAACTGGTACAGCCATAATCCACATAGATTCTCCATTCAGACCTCTTCAGTGCAAGCTTTTCCCAGTTGTCTGGATCTATTTTTATATTCACAAATTTCTTTTTTTGACAATCCTTATACCTTTTCCAAGGCTAAGTCTTCGGACGATTGCTAGAATACAGATGACTGTAAAGTTGTTGTTTCAGTAGTCTTTTATGACTCATACGCACAAAACGAGACACCAACCACATTTAGACTGTTATGATGAGAAACTCAGTGCTTCTGCATCCTGCCCTAATAAGGACTTCCGTGTCAGGTGTTTTGGTATTTTACTTGATGTTTAGAATGCATCGCAAAAACTTCTGATGAAAGTGCTCTAGTATTTTTAAAATGGTTCAAAGTAATTTTCATGTTTAGGAGAGGTACAAAAAAAAAATCAACAAGCAGTACCAATAAAATTTCGTCTTAGTCTTATTGATAAATTTGCTATAAGAACATACCCGTTTTTGAAGCATCCCATAGGCAACCGATACCTTTTGAATTCGTAGGTGAATTTCAACATCTAAAGAGACATAATGAGTCAATGTACTTCCTAAATAAGTAAAACTAGAACCATGAATCGTTATTCTTGTCTTAGTATACGATTCACCGGTTACGGGGATAAACATTACTTTTGTTTCTGTATTATTAATTCCTAATGAATGTTATTCTATTTTGTTTTCTTATGTAGAGTTGAAAAAAGAAAATTAGAATATCTAAGAATCGTTTTCTGACAAATTAAAATTTATTCTTTAAAAAAAAATAAGAGAACTTTATTTAATTCTATCTGTTCGTTTCGCCGGATTCAGCAATACAGCACTAATATATTTTTTCTTGTTTCGGTATTCATTTAGTTTCGTAATAGTAAATGATGCCGGAGATAATTATAGCGGTGTGTTTAAGATCTGAATATTTTCCAATTAAGAATATTCAAAAAGTACTCATGATTAGAATTGACTTGAAACCAATTTCACATTCCTCGCCAAGCAAAAGGTTAGAGTTAAGGGCAAATCTAAGAGTACTTTATCATAAAAAATTTATGCTAAAAAATTCCGTTTTCCAAATAATTCCGTTACAAATAAACGCAGATAATCAATTTTATTATAGATGGTGTCATAATCAGAATAATTGTTGTTAATACATTTTGCTATAATTATAACATTTGTGGTTGTTATAAGATATTCTTATAAAGAAAATATCTACAGTTGGTTATAGATACTATAATAATGATATTAATAACTGTTGTTTATAGATATTATTATAATTGTATTTATTATTGTTAATAGATTCTATCATAGTTATGACATTTAATGTTCTTAGTATGCATACGTTTGGAAGTGATTCCGTTTCCAGAAGTTTTTTCACAGAGGTCAGTAAATTTATTCTACTAAACTATTCATTTAAAAATGCACATTTGATTTAAAATAGTAATGTCTTAAATCTCAGCTGTATTCTGTGTTGTTTAAATGAAGAATGAAGACTTATGCGACTTAATTTTCAGGAAAAACTTTACTTTTGGAAGACGAACTTCTAAATTTGCTAAAGAAAACCCCCAAAATTGCCCCCCCCCAATGAAAAGAAAGGAAGAAAAAAAAATCCAAAACACCTCAAATGTAGTCTAACACGTGCTAAAGACGAAAGCCAGAAAAGAGTTGACTCCTCCTCTCTCTTTCTTTCTTTCTCTCTCTCTTTCTCTCTGTCTCTCTCTCTCTCTCTCTCTCTCTGTCCACCCCACTAGATGACCATGAAATATACCCCAAAATTTCTTTGAATTTTAACATCTAGCAGTCCTGGACTTTAACTAAGTTAAAACTTAAGGTAAAAAAAAAAAAAAATCTTAATTTTATTTTTTATTTTTATTTATTTTTTTATTTTTTTATTTTTATTTTTTTTACTACCGCGTACACATGGGAAGCAGCATGATGTACGTGTGAGTCTCGCGGCTTAACGCTCAGGATTGTCAGTTCGATCGGGGAACTACTGCTGCTCATCTATAAGAGTGGCTTCTATAGATGAGAACAAAAACAGCCATCGAAAGATAACCATGACTCGTACTCAAACCAGATCCATAAACCGCATCGCTCTTCGCGCGGGTAAAAAAGGGGCGCGTCCTGCTGAGGTTGGAGCCCTGGCCTCAGTGTTCGAAAAATCAGCTACAGAGCTCAAACTCAAACAGAAACGCAGTTTCTTCCAGGCAGCGGTTGTGTCGATACTGCTATATGGATGCACCACATGGACGCTTACGAAGCGGCTGGAGAGGAGGGTGGACGGAAATTACACAAGAATGTTGAGAGCAGTATTAAACAAGTCCTGGCGACAACACCCAACGAGACTCCAACTATACGGACACTTGCCCCCCATCACGAAAACTATACAAGTTCGACGAACCAGACACGCAGGACACTGCTGGAGAAGCAAGGACGAGCTCATAAGCGATGTACTCCTGTGGACCCCACATATGGATGTGCAAGAGTGGGACGACCAGCACGAACCTACATACAGCAACTATGTGAGGACACAGGATGTAACCCTGAAGACCTGCCGGAGGCGATGAATGATAGGGAGAAATGGCGAGAGAGGGTCAGTGATATCCGCGCTGGCGGCGCGACATGATGATGATGATGATAATTATAACTGTTGTTTATAGATTTATTATAATTATAACATGTATTACCGTTTATATATCATCATCATCATCTTGTGCCATCTGCACGGACATCCCTGACCCTCTCTCGACACATTTCTCTATCGTTCATCGCTTCCGGTAGGTCCCCATGGCTACACCCCGTATCCTCACAGAGCTGTTGTATCTAGGTTCGAGCTGGCCGCCCTGCTTTTGCACAGCCATGTAAAGGGGTCCATGTAAAGGGCTTGTCTCTACTTCTCCAGCAGTGTCCTGCATGTCTGGTTCGTCAAACTTGGATAGTTTTCTTGATGGGTGGTAGGTGGCCGTAGAGCTGCTGCTTTGTGGGGTGCTGCTTCCAGGACTTGTTCAATATTGCTCGCAGCATTCTTGTGTAGTTGCCGTCAAGCTTTTTCTCCGTCCGTTTAGTTAGCGTCCACGTAGTGCATCCATATAGCAGTATCGACACAATCACTGCTTGGAAGAAACTGCGTTTCATTTTATCGGTTAGGTCTGATTTCCTTATGACCGATAGCCTATTGATAGCTGTCCATGCCTTTTTTAGTCACCTATACTATTATAATTATAATACTTTCAAAAAGATACTATTATAGTTATATTATTGACTGTTGTTAGTAGATTCTATTATAATTATATTTAGTATTGTGAATAGATATTATTATGATTATAATATTTACCGTTGTTAAGAGAGACTATTATAATTTTATTATCAATTGTGGTCAATAAATACTATTGTAATGGAGGTGCCCGTGGTGTAATGGTTATCGTCGTAGGAAATGGATACGGCGACACGAGTTCAAATCCTGGACGAGGCGAATTGCACTTCACATAGCACTAATACCCTTGGAAAAGGTATGAATCCAATAATTTTCCCTCCAGCTATGGGTAAATAGTAGGACAGACTAGGTTCTTCAGCCTTGGTGAGGCAACTAGTCTAGGAGAAGGAAAACTCTTAATTCCGCTTAAAAATTGACCTTGTGTCATATCCTGCCCGAGTGGAGGGGTTGGTAAATAGGATAAATACTATTGTAACTATAATATTTATTATTGTAAATAGGTAATATTACAATTATAATATTTACCGTTGTTAATACATACTATTGTAATTACGATATTGTCTGTTTTTAAGTAATACAATTATAATTATATTATTAACTGATGATAATAAATACTGTAATAATTATGATATTTATTATTGGTATGCGATACTATTAGGATTATAATATTGTTGTATACCGCAATGAAGGAATATACATGTAAGAAGAATGACCATAAAACTTCCTTATAAAAATATATACGTCTTTTTATTCTTTCGTAAGGGGTCAAAGCTTCTGTGGTGTTTGAGAGGGACAGACGGAGATAGAGAGACAAAAACAAACTGACCCCTAACTTCTTCTTCTCTTGACTATATCACGCTATGTTATCTTCAAAGCCCCACTTAGCACTTTTGCCTCTTGGCCGGGGGTTACTCAACCGTAAGATACTGTGATCCAACAGCTAGCATTGGATCTAGACTCACACTAACTCCAACTGACTCGGAACCTCATGCGGGCATCTGCATATATAATTTCTAAACACACACGATTTCCGATCAACTACACCATTGCTTCCGCTTATTCTGTAAATAGGTGCGTCTTTTTCAGAGAAATCACTGATTGACAGCTCGGTCAAGGGTGGATATGCAACAATATTCTTTGCTGCAAATATATAATTCTACCTTATTTAGAAATTAATCTTTATCATGAAAAACAAAGCATATATGGTGTTTACAAAGAGAACAGTTTAAATTTTTCTATCTTAAAATAGAATCTTGACAAACTACTGTGTTCCAAAATAGTACTTAAAGTCTGTTTCTTAAACATACAGTAGACTCGTCACTAATAATCAAAAGCCCGTGAACACATCTTTGTTCTTACTATACTCCATTATTTCAGTACCTAAATCTCGACCTACGGCTTAGACTCTGCAATAATTATTTTATAAAATATCTTCCGAACAGTGTCGTATGGATCTTAGTTACTTCTGTCCAATCATCCTTGTACATTTCTGTTGACTGTTTAATTTACTAGTACGAACATGTTCCAATTGTTTCTTTTCGGCTACTGGTATTTCCGAGAACTTTTAACGCAAACATCATGTTGATATAAATATCTTGTGCAAATCGTTGATGAAGTGCCTTATTGACTATGATTTTTCAAAACGTGTTCTAAAACGCTACAAATTGTGAGTATATATATATATATACACACTAATACCTCCACAAGAGCAGGATGTGACACAAGGTCAATTTTTAAGATGAATTTAACAGGTTAAAATTAAGAGTTCTCCTTCTCCTGGACCGGTAGCCATGCCATGGTTAAAGAACTCAGTATATCCTATTATTTACCCATAGCTGGAGGGAGAATAGCTGGATGCATACTTTTCCAAAAAGTATTAGCGCGATTTGAAATGCAAACAGCTTCGTCCAAGATTTGAACTCGGATCGCCGTGCCCATTTCTTACGATGATAACATTACACCACGAACGCCACTTGAAATACACATACACACACACACACACACACATATATATATATATATATATATATATAATGAGATGAGTCAAACGTTTGGCAAAATTTTGGTAACTTGAGGCACAATTCGACAGCTTAGAATTCGGCAGCTTTGATACTTTTAAGAAGTTCATGAGGCTGGCGAACAATACTGGACTGTGAGATGCCAAATATGTCTGATACTCTCTGCGTGCTACTAACCAGTTCTGTCTCTATGGCTTGGAACACAAACCACCGAACTTGGCGAAATGTTGAGTTTCTTTGAATCCGAGCAAAATTTCTTCAACCAATTGTTTACTCGACAATGATCAACTGTAACTCCTTTTATTACACAACATTTTTTTTAATGTTCCACGGCGTTACGACTCAGTTCGAACTCGTAAAGTATAAGTTCCCGAATTAGACAACGTAGTATGTTTATCAGTGTGGCTTTCAAATCACGTGGACTGACGGAATGTACAACGTCTCAACACACTAACTACAACGATACTACTAATCACAGCTGGTACTTTCCTCGACGAGAACTACTTTGGTCACGTTATAAAGGTCCCGAAAAGAGCCCAAAATGAAATATTTCAAAACTTCTTACCCCTTCAAGTAAAAATTGAAAACGTTAGAGATAGATAGACACAGACACAGAGAGAAATGGTAGATTTTGGTGAATGATGAATCAAACTTTTACGGAGGGTTTAATGATAATATTTCGTTCTTTATTAACTGAAGAACTTCTTCAGACTAAACATTTTTATTGCGTTTTTCTACATTTCAGCAATTGACGAAAGAGATAATCTAGGGGAGAATACGCGCAAAAATGTTTAGTCTGATGAAGTTCATCTGTGAATAAAGAACGAAATATAACCATTAAACCCATTGTAAGTGTTGATTTATTCTCTTTTCCACTAATTTTTATCATCTATATATATATATATAGGGGAGTGGAAATTAATCCCACCAAGCCGAAACACTACTTCATAGTTTGGAACGAGCAGCAGCAAGCATAGGCCTCTATGTTAATGCACACAAAACGGAATATATGTGCTATAACCAAACAGGGGACATCTCCACTCTAGAAGGAACCCCTCTTAAACTAGTAGACAAATTCACTTACCTAGGAAGCAGCGTCGAATCAACCGAAAAGGACATCGAAACGAGGTTAACGAAAGCATGGACAGCTATCAATAGGCTATCAATTATATGGAAATCAGACCTAACCGATAAAATGAAACGCAGTTTCTTCCAGGCAGCGGTCACATCGATACTGCTATATGGATGCACTACATGGACGCTAACAAAACGGCTGGAGAAGAAGCTAGATGGCAATTACACAAGAATGCTGCGTGCAATCCTGAACAAGTCCTGGCAGCAACACCCCACAAGACACCAACTGTACGGCCACCTACCCCCTATCACGAAAACTATTCAAGTTAGACGAGCCACACATGCAGGGACGAACTCATAAGAGATGTACTCTTATCGACCCCGACACATGGTCGTGCAAAAGCAGGACGACCAGCACGAACATACATTCAGTAGCTATGTGAGGATACGGGATGTTGTCCTGAAGACCTATCTAGGGCTATGAACGATAGGGAGGAGTGGCGAGAGAGGGTCAGGGATATCCGTGCTACCAGCGCGACATGATGATGATGATGATTTATCAAGTGGCTTTATAGGCATTTGTTTTCATGACTGCATTTGTAAATGAGTACTAAAGATCGTTCAAACATAAACTATTTTTCTAGGCTATATATATATATATATATATATATATATATATATATATATATATATATTTTACAGTGTACAATCGATCGTCACATGCTCGTGTTCATGCAAATGAATAATAAACAAATATGAGAAGCAAGGTATTTGGAGGATGATTTTATTAGTCGTTGAATTATTTGCCAACGCTACGTTTCGGTTTTTACATTAAACTATCATCACGGCAGTTAATATGTGATGTTTTATCTTCTAGATTGTATTTGATTTTGCTTTTTAAAATGAAACGAAAATGTGAAAGCTTTTAACATTTTATTTCTGTTAGCATAACTTATTTCCTGAAAATGTTTTCTTCTTTATTATATAGTTTTAAAATAAATTCATTAAATAGCTTTAAAATAAAGTTCACATTCTAATTACGTCAGAGAGTCTTTAAAGAAAACGTTACTGATAGAAATAGAATATTAAAAGCTTTCTTCCTTCTTTTTATTTTAAAAATAAAATTAGATATAATTCAAAAATTTTAGCATCAGATATTAACTGTGCTAAGATAGTTTTTTTTTAATGTAAAAACAGACACATTTAACGTTGGTAAACACTTCAACTGTGAATAAAGTCATCCAATGAATATCTTGTTTTTTCATAATGATATATAGATAGATAGATAGATCGAGAGACAGACAGACAGAGACAGAAAGAAAGAGACAAACAGACAGTGACAGAGGCACAAACAAAAACACAAACTCACACACAGAGAGCCGAATGTCAACCGATGATTAAAATCTCTTTTTAAGAACTTTAAAACAAACTTTTTTTAAAAAAAGCACTTAGAATCCTGATCATAACAAATAATTTAGCTATTACTCAGCTTCTTTGCAAGTGCAATTACGTGAATAGTTAGTTCGCTTTATGAGGAAAAAGATAAAGGGAGTCAAAACGAGAGAATATTAATATTTTTGTAAGTGCCCGCTGTGACAATAATCACCTCCATCTTTTCCTCACCTCCTCTTCCTTCTCCTCCTCCACCTTAAGTGTGGGGATGAGATCACAGTCAAAATAACGAAAAACAACAACCATTTACAATTTGCATGAACACGAGCATGTGACGATCGATTGTACACTGTAAAATATTATATCTATATATATATATATATACCAACCCCTCCACTCGGACAGGATATGACACAAGGTCAATTGTTAAGCAGAGTTTAATAGGTTTGAATTCAGAGTTTTCCTTCTCCTAGACCGAAGAATCAGTCTGCCCTACTATTTACCCATAGCTGGTGGGAGAATAATTGGATTCATATCTTTCCCAAGAGTATTATTGATATGTGAAATGCAATCAGTCTGGTCCAGGATTTGAACTCGTGTCGCCGTGTACATTTCCTACGACGATAACCATTACATATATATATATATATATATAATGATAACCTAGACAAATAGTTTATGTTTGAACGAATTTTAGTACTCATATACAAATGCAGTCATGAAAATAAATGCCTATAAAGCCTCTTGATAAATAACTATTCTAAAGAATAATATATGAATAAATGTGTCACGAGAAAACTTGGTCATGCCTAAGAAAGGGAACCCTTAAAATAGAAACTGAATCCTCACTAATAACAGCCTAAAACAACGCCATAAGGACTATCTGTGTCAAAGTAAGAATAGACAAGACGCAACAAAATAGTAGATGTAGGTTATGTGGTGATCGAGACAAGACGATCAATCATATCATCGACTGGAGAAAAACTTCAATCGACCAAAGGACAAGATAAATTTCAATCGAACAACAATAACTAGGAAACAGAAATGAGAATAAAAACAATTGTATGGATATTTCTAGCACAAAGAGAGTATAAAACTAGGCACGACTGGGTGGGGAAGGTGATCCACTCGGAAGTGTGCCAGAAGGTCAAATTTGGCATTTCGAACAAATGGTATATGCAAAACCAAAAATCTGTTCAAGAAATGAGGCTCACAAGATTTTCTGGGATTTGTAGATACAAATAGATCACTTAATCTTGGCTAGATGACCAGACCTTGTGAAAGTCAACAAAAAAAGAGAACCTACAGCATTGAAAAATTTACCATTCCCGCTAACCACATAGTAAAATTGAAAGGAATTGAGAAGAGAGATGAATACGAAAACCTTGCTAGAGAACTGAAAAAATATGGAACATGAAAGTGACAGTGACATCAATTGTAATTGGCGCGCTTGGTACAGTCACCAGAGGTTTGGTACCAGGACTGGAGGACTTGGAAATATGAGGACGAGTGGAGACAATCCAAACTACAACCTTTTTGAGATCGGCTAGCGTTGGGTTGTTTTTTGGGGGGAGGGGGGTGCGGGGAAGTATATGTGTCAGCCATCTACTTGTTGTCAGCAAATATTTATCCTATTTACCAACCCCTCCGCTCGGGCAGGATATGACACAAGGTCAATTTTTAAGCGGAGTTTAACAGGTTTGAATTCAGAGTTTTCCTTCTCCTAGACTAGTTGCCTCACCAAGGCTGAAGAACCTAGTCTGTCCTACTATTTACCCATAGCTGGAGGGAGAATAATTGGATTCATACCTTTCCCAAGGGTATTAGTGCTATGTGAAATGCAATCAGTCTCGTCCAGGATTTGAACTCGTATCGCCGTGTTCATTTTCTACGACGATAGCAATTACACCACGGTCACCTCCACCATCAGCAAATATTTATAAGCTCGCCGATTAACACCAACTGCAGATTGGCCATTCGGATGAGACTAAGGTATGTATGAACAATGGCAAATAACGCGAGCAGCAGATTAGCCAATTAGATGAGACTACGGCATATAGGAACAAAGGCAAATTACAAATTCTAGACTTAATGCAGCCTTGTTACTTAGAAGGAGTATCTTTTGAATCGCTCAACTAAAAACAAGATGGCTACCTGAATTCCAATTGCCAGAATACTAAGAAGAGTCCTCGAGACTTGAGGAAACTTAATGTCACTCAGATTCCAGTGAAAAACTCTTAAAAATGTAAAATGATAATAAAAGTTTAACAACCTAATCAAAAATTAATAAGAATACAAGACTAGTATAAAAGAATATACAGTCATGAAATAAGAATGTAATTTGGCATATAAAAATAGTGTCATGCCAGTAATGAGAAGTTTAAAAAGGCAAATAGCAGAAGAAATATAACTTCCAAATCAAGAAACAAATCAGAACGCTCGGAGATAAGAAAACTTAGAAGAATTTGGGAATATTGGAAGTGGATACTATCAACCAATTGAAAATGAAAGAAAAAATTTAAAAAATAATACCTCAGGCGAACAAGAAAACTTCTCGAAACCCAGCTCTACGGCAGTAATCATATCAAAGAAATAAACATCTGGGCTGTCCTCCTTGTAAGATACTCGGGACCATTCTTAAAATCGACTGGAGAAGAACTTCAATAGACCAAAGGATAAGATAAATTTCAATCGAACAACAATAACTTGAAAACAGAAATGAGAATAAAAACAACTGTGTGGATATTTCAAGCAACAAACTAACAGAATCGCACACTAGAAGACTTGGACATCGCAAAGAAAGAGAAACCTTAAGAGAGAAACCGAATCTCTTCCAATAGCAGTCCAAAACAACTTCTCATAAGACTACATATCATGTGGTATCCACTTGGTTTCATGATCGCATAGGCGAGAACCTGGCACAAACCAATCGCTTTTGACTCTATGTCTACGCTATCTTACCGTCTGTGGCATAATGCCATTGGAAATGGAAATGGTGACCCGAGTTCAAATCCTCTATGAGGCTGTTTGCATTTCACATATCGCTAATACACTTGGGAAAGGTATGAATCCAACTATTCTCCTTGCAGCGCTGAGTAAATCGTAGAACAGTCTGAACAGTTTATCCTTGGTATGGCAACTGATCTCAGAGAAGGAAAACTCTGTAATCAAATCTGCAAAATTGCACCTAAAAAATGACATTCTATCGCATCCTGTTCGTTCGGAGGGGGGGGGATTGATAAATACTCACTTGCGGACAATTCTAAACTGAGCTCATTTTCTTTGGGCGTCTTTCATGTTTTCATGCTTTGCAAGCTAGGATATAACACCTGCTGCTGAATATGATTCTCACTGGGTGCTCATTACTTCTACCACTGTGCCAAACTAAACATATTAAATGACTCCGAAGCACGAGTTGCAGAAAATGATTGAGCTTATATTAATACGTTTATTTGATGTTCAAAGAGAAAGTTATTTCCTGTGAGCTGTTCGACGCTGATTGGACAATTTTTCTCTATTCATTATAAACGCCTTTATGACGAGAAACTGCTGTCGTAAAAGTGCGTCTTTGATTTTAAATAAGTTTTATATATATATATATATATAGATAGATATGTATATATGAATCATTTAAAATCAAAGACATACTATATATATATATATGGGGGTGTAAGCTATCCATGATGCACTGTGGGAACTCTGAGGGTAATGCCTACGATGCATTTCAGCAGAAACTTCAGTAGATACAGGGAGTACAATGGTATCGTTAGATAGAGTTGGTTTCAACTATAAAGTACCATATTTTCCCATGGAAGATATTTACATAGAAATGAGTAAAACTTAAAAGTATGGATGAAGCAAAAAATACAACACAACATCCCCTCACTCTTGATCTCGAATAAAAACCCGGTGATGGATTGTAAGAACCCGAAAATAAATCTGAAAATCAAATAATAATGATAATAATAATAAGGAATCGAGACATTCCAGGCTAGGGTACTGTTGAGATCTGCCAGAATACTGAGAAGAGTCCAAGAATTTGAGGAGTCTTGCTGTCATTTCGACTTCAGCGAAAACTGGCATGGAGTAAAGCATTGATAATTGTACGGATATTTCAAAGAAAAAACTGGGGAGATTGCGCACAAAATGACCTGGTCATTGCTATGGAGTGGAAACCTCAAGAAAGAAACGAAATCTCTCTAAATGACAACACAAAATAATGCCATAAGGACCAATTATATGAAAGCGGAAATTGATAATTCGCAACAGAATGGCATGCGTAGATTATGGGGCGACAGAGAGGAGACGGTTTATCATGAAATAAATGACAGCAGTAAATTAGCGCATAAGTAGAAGGTATGACTGGGTGGAAAAGATGATCCGCTAGAAATTGTACAAAACGGTAAATTTAGACTATGCTACCAAATGGTATGTGCGTAAACCATTGGAAGTGCTCATGGTATCATGGTTACCGTCGTAAGAAATGAATCCAGTGACCCGAGTTCGAATTATGGATGAGGTTATTTGCATTTCACATAGCACTAATAGGTCAGAGAAAGGTTTGAATTAAACTATTCCAGCTATAGATAAATAGTAAGGTAGACTTGGCTCTTTAACCTGGGTATGCCAACCGGTTTAGGAGAAGGAAAACCCTGGACTCAATTCTGTTAAATTCTTCTCAAAATTTGATCCCAGGTCGAGTCATACCAAAGACTCAAAAAATTGTACTTGATGCCTCCTTGCCTAACACTCAGCATTATAAGGTACGTGTCAAGGGTAAAGTGGAGCAATCCAGGGAAAGAAGTAGCGCCCTTCCCATACACCTCGGTTTAGTAGATATTGAAAAGGGAACCTTCGGGTTACCCTCGACTATAGTCGTCAACTTTACTTATATATGTTGAATTGATAGATTGTAGTGAATCTGACAAGATGATAGAAATAAATGGAAAGATGGATAAATCAAACACTTACAAAAGTTAAGTAGTAGTGATATTTCATTGTTGTTTATCCAAAGAATTTCATCAGACTAAATATTTTTTTAGTTTATGCAAATGTGGAAATAGATAAGTTGATGATGAAAATAAAGGTATAAAAGGAGGAGGGAGAGGGTTTTAAAATAGGTGGCAGGTAAGGGGGGAAATAGAGAACGAGGGAGGTGTACGTTCAAGTGATGGTGGTAGGGGTTTTTGCTTTTGAATGTGTTTATGGGCGTGTATCGTGATGGTGTCAAATGTATCAGGTTTCAAAAAATGTATCAGATTTCAAAAAAAATTTTAGCAAACTAAGACATTTTTCACTCTATACTCCCTTACTATTGAGGATTCTTTCCTTTTCATTTTCACTTTTTTTTTCTATTCTTCCTTTCCACTTAGACACTCTATTACAGTCAACGCCTTTGATGAAACAGGATATGCCTAAGCCCCTCTCACTTCACCCCTTCCACTTTCGTTTCCCAATTTCTTTTTCTTTTAGCTCACTAAGATTAATTCCACTTCCATATGATCAAAATCTCAAATGAAACCTGATACATTTGACTTCATCTCCATTACACACAGATAGTCACAGTCAAAACCAAAAAACCCTACCACCATTACTTGAACCCACATCTACCTACCTCTCTATTTTTCCCATCTCCTCTTATCTTTAGACCCTATCCCTCCCCCTTTTATACCTTGATTTTCTCCGCTATTCTATCTATATCTTCATTTGCTAAAATTTAGAAAGACGAAAAAAGATGTTTAATCAGAGGAAGTTCTTGGAATAAAAAAAGACAATGAAATATCACTTCTACTAAACCTTTTTCGGTGTTTGATTCATCCATCTTTACACTTATTTTTATCACACACACACACACACACACACACACACACACACACACACACACACACATATATATATATATATATATATATATATATATATTATAGAATTACACTCTTACATACATTTTATTATAGAATTACACTCTTACATACATGAACTTATCAATATTTGCATCATATTTTAAATATTTACTATTCAAACTCTGCAATTTCTATGTGAGCAGACAATATAAGAAAATTTACAAACATTATATATATTCAAACAAAACAGCTGCAAACATTAGGATGCGACACAAGGTCAGTTTTTCAACTACAGTACAGCTGATTTGAATTTAGTGTTTGAACTATTTCCGTAACAACGGTTAAAGGTCTGCCCAACTATTTACCTATAGCAGAGCGAGTGATACCTTTCCCAAGATCATTAGCGCCTAATGAAACGCACCAGATTCGTCTAGGATTCCATTTCCCTTTACACTAAGCGTGCCACATAAAACTATGTACAAACGATATGTTTATTCAAGGAAATTGCAATAAAAATTGGTACATTTCCAGGTCGACGAATATACACATCTCTCACTCCTTATCAAAAACTGGTCTCTAAGAAGCTGTCTAGTCTTAGTAATTTCATATATATATATATATATATATATATCTTGACTTTATCCATGACTATTTATTCCATCGTTTCTTTAAATGGTACGCTATACCATATTAGTAATAATAGAATACAAAAGTTGGAACAGACGAATCTTTTCACGTCAATAAAATCTAATTCGTCTCTCTACCAATAAAATAAAACTAATTATATATTATCACAAATTGAATACAACTAACCTTATCATCTCTTATAAATTCTCTCTTTCTATTTCTCTATCTATCTCTCTATCTATTTATCTCGACTAGTCATCTCAGAACGATCAATGTAGTATACGAATTAAAATGTCCATTAAGAGAATACTTCTTGAATAAAATAAGTATCTACATTGGCCAGACTACAACGACTCTTAATACTTCACCTATCCGTCACTAATTCCATCTTTCAACATCTTAAAACACATTTGTGTCCTTCCTTCAAATAGCGACAAACTCTAACTGAAAACAATGCATATTACTCAAAGAAAAAACGAAAAATTCAAATTCTTAAAGCTTTGAATATAAAGATTAACAAAACTCCCTTAAACAAGATCAATTTCGAATGTAGCAGCAACGTCCAGAAATGCCTATGATATTTTCCACGCCAATTATCCCTATAACTGCCAGTAAAATTCTCTTTTATAACTTCCCCTCCCACTTGTTCTATCTTCTACTCTTAAAATGAATACAAACGACTCGTCATCGTGTTTTTCTTTCAATGATCGTTCCCTTGAAGATGGCTCTAGCCGAAGCCAAGAGCCCTTGGGGAAAACAGCGTCTTTTTTAATTCATTCCATCTACATGCCAAATGGATCATACAAAGACTTGAACAGATCAGTTATAAAAATATGCAGAAGTAAAGTGTTTGTCTTATTATATCGAACATGTTTGAAAAAGAAAAATGCTGCCTACACACACACACACACACACACATATATATATATATATATATATATAATCATGTACTTTTTTCTTTTCTTTTCTTTTTTTTTTCTCTCGCAGATTCCCTGTTCTGTCCTTGGGCTAAGAAGTTTATTTGCCGGAAAAGCCAACGTTGCATTGCTAAAGAATTCCTATGCGACGGTTTCAATGACTGTAAAAATACAAAAGTTGGAACAGACGAATTTTTTTGTTGTAAGTATTCAGTTGGTTCGATTGTATAAAATGATAATAGAGTTGCCACGGAAATAATCTTTACATTCAAATATTTTTGACCGAAAAGGAAGAAAAATGCAGGAGAGAAAAAAAGAATCGAACTTCCGTTTACTTTCTTGATACTTTTAGCACTTGCACAAATCTCTTCTTAACTTATAAAGGTTTTTATATTTTACGTATTTACGTAAGTGGTACAAATCCGCAGTCTCTTATCCCTCAAATAGGTTTTCTTTTTTTAAAAATTGTAATCAATAAATAAAAACTAATGGCTCGTCAGTATTTGCTGAAACTGTAAAAATCTCAAAATGATGTCATCAAATAATTCTTTTAAAAAGTCGCAACAACAATAATACAATGAAACGACCGTCTTGAATGTAAGTAATTAAAGTTGACAACCTCAGTCGAAAGTGACCCGAATGCTTCCTTTTCAATAGCAACTTCACCGAGATGTAGGAGAAGGCGCTACTCCATTCCCTGGATTACTCCACTTTACCCCTGATCCTTACCTATTAGTGCTGAGTTCTAAGCAAAGCTACATCAGGTACCATTTTTAAGTCTTTGGTATGACTCCACCTGGGATTGAATCCCGGTCGCTCGGACCACTGGCGAACACTCTACTCAATGGTCCGGTCTTGAATGTACAAGAAATCTATTTTTAATAAAGCTGAAGTAATTGATGTATTCGGCATTTATTTATGTATCAGAATACTGTCAATCCTCTTTAGACAGCCTACCTTATTTCCTTTTTGGGTGTTGCAGCTGATTATAGCGACAGTTTGGCCTTCAATGGCCTAAAGATCTGCGCCCAGCTTTTTTTACAGACATGGCTTGCCGTTAAATAAAAAGTTATGTGAATAAGTCCTAACTGTTAGAATCTCACCCAGTGTAAGTAACGAGTGATGACCCCAGGTGTCTGTATTTACCAAATTCTCTGCACAAGCAGAAGGTTACACAAGTCCAATGTTTAAGTGAAGTTTTAATTTGAGTTTCCCTTCTTCTAAACTGGTTATTATCTCAAAAAGAAAGAGCCCAGTCTTTTTGAATAATTACCCATATCGGGGCAGGGGTAGAATAGTTGGATTCGTGCCTTTCCAAAGAGTATTTGACCCAGTTGCCTGGGGTTGCAGAATACACCTACTGCAGAGGGGTAAGACTCCCACAACGATTGTCCTAAACACTCTAAACAATCTGATGGTGAGGCTCCAATAATGTTGGAGCTTTCGGGAATTCGGAGTATCCTTAAGGAGACAATCATCTAGGGGTTGCAGGTTCAATCCTGACTGTAGGCGAATAACAATACAGGAATACGTAACACTTCTACCCGGTTATGGCAAACGGAATCAGAAGAGGCGACCCCCATGGATTCAATAAAGGACGTAGTTCGAAGTTCTGTGAAGGTTCTCGAATTCGACAAACGCCTGAAGAAGGCCGGAGGACATATCGACTGGAACGTTTTGGAAATAACAATAAAGATGAAGACAATAGTCCGAAAACCCTTAATGATAAAAATCCCTTCATTGCTATTGCTCCCAGGTCCACTCTGTCCCAAAAGTGATAACACCTGATAGGGTCCTATCTGTGTAATTACACTAAACTGAATTGCTTGAAATTAACTGTTTTTACATTTAAGTGTGTTTAAACTCCGTTCTTAAGCTAAACTGAATTGTTTGAAATAGAACTGTTTTGATATTTAACTTTGTGTAAACAAAACCTATATTTATACTAAACTGAATTGTTGAACCTTTTATCAAAATGGCTTAATTCGGCGTTAAATGACCCGAAAAGGGTTGATACGCTGTAAGACAAAACAACCACCAACCAACCAACCAACCAACCAAAGCGTATTAGTGCTATGTGAAATGCAAACAGCCTCGTAAAGGTTTTGAACATCGGTCACTAAATCCTGTTTATAGATACATAAAAATATATATGATTTGAAAACGAATAGTTTGTTGGTACCATAATTTCTAAACGAATCAGGCCTCATTTTTTGGTCACAGTTAAATGGTTTCAAGTATAGCTATCTGATATACTCCATGACGTCATGGCATGGACCCTCCCCGACAATGTAAATCCTGACTAGCTCGATAAACGGGGCAAGTGAGTTTAGTCAGTTACCGGTAACACTTACTGTGTATTTCCGTAAATATATACTGCTATAAACCTTACATCTCGTTGTATTATTTATTTCTGGCCCTTCTAGGCCACAACATTATCTAACACTAATAACTTAATTTTCTCAGCGGTCGTTTGAATTATTGACTCTGTGTGGATGAATGACACGTGATCAGATGACTCTGAGAAAATATTTTTATATCAAATCAGTTCGTTTCAAGGCACCAAAATGCAACCTGTACAAATAATGGTGTACAATTTTGTCTATCAATATTCTCGAACCACTCCCTGGTGAACACGAGTTATAAGTAAGAAAAGGACGTCATAGGAATGAAATAAAGTGAGAGGCGCAGATAAAAGTAGCTTGTTATTTATTCTTCGAATTTAACAGTGTGGGCCAGAACGTGCTATTGAAATCTAGACGATCACGACCAAGATAGGTTGAAGATAATAAAGGTATAACTAACGTCGTTCGAATAAAAATAAATAAAATTTCTTGCATACCATTACCATCTCTTGGAATAGCTATATAATGCATTCAAAATACAGTTTCAGCCACAGAAACAGAGAACCAGAATTTTGGATCGGAGGCCCATCCAGTCTTTTGAAAAGATAGCTAGCTACTATTGACTTGCGAGTTTTAGCAACTCAACAAATGTTTAGTAAGGCTGATCTAAGAACTGTGTGATAATAGTTGCTTGAATATAATCTTCAAGGATTTTTAATACAAGGATATTTATTTTCAATAAAGCATATATTGTTTCGCAAAATGTGAAAAGATTATTTTTCTGACCCCTGTAAAACCCTCTACTAATATCTGTCTATTCATTGTTCTAAGTGACTTTCTCTGTCAATGTGTCTGTCTGCCTTCCCCCACCATATATATATATATATATATATATATATATATATATATATATATATATATATATATATATACTGTATTTCCCGGCATATAATATGTACTTTCACCATTAAAATAATTCTCTGCCAATGTTATACAGCATCCTATTCGCTAATATTATAACTCCAGGATTATCTACAGAAATTTTAAAATCGACAGCTCTGGTGCCTGGAGGGTTTGTAGTAAGGAGCATTTCCCCAAATCCGTTCGTTAACCGAAAGTCATATAAAACAGGGAAGCAATATATATATATATATATATATATATATATATATATATATATTAGGTCTTTGATTCCTTTACATTGAGTTCTTTACCAGGAATATTTAGATATTCGAAATTTGAATAATTCATTTGTCCTGACGGAATTGTTCTCTACTCTGGATTTACTGGAGTGAAGAATACATAATATATATATATATATATATATATATATATATATATATATATATATATATATTACTGAGTTTTCATTTTTTATGTAATTTAATTAATTTATATTATGCAAAATTATTAATTCATATTAAGCAGAACTACCATATATATATATATATATATATGTGTGTGTGTGTGTGTGTGTGTGTGAGTGAAAAATTTAGAAAAATTAATTGAGACAACTGATAAACATTTTTTAATTAAAAATAACCTTAAAGTTAAAATACTGTAATAGAACTTTCTGCATCTGATCTAATTTTCGTGGAAATAAATTGAAGGATTTAATTTCGGAGCGTTGCTAGTATTTTACTCCGCCATTTAGATTCCTAGCGTATGATGTTTCTATTTAAACTTTAAATCATTTTAATTAGGAAGACCTTATATTTTCTATCTTTAAATACTTCAATTTAGATTTTTAATGACAGATGTCAGAAATAGTACAATTAGTCGCTTTCAAAGTTGTTTAATCGTTTTTAAAGATTTTTATTTTCAAGTCTAACTTCGAAGATAGTTTGCTAAAAAGATTCTTATTAAAAGATTTTATGTTAAGAGGATATCTTGCTTTTAAATTCTAAGGACGCGTCCTTCTATCGATACAAGATATAAAAAAGCTAGTAGGTCTTTTTATTATGCAAAGCCTTTACGACTAAAGAGATCGTGGAGATCTTCGCATTAGGTTACATCACGTTTTATTCAAATGAACTGATTCCTCTACTTCTTATTCTGCCTCTCATTGTTTTTCTTTGCTTCTGTCTATCTTGGTATCTTTTTTATTCTGCTCAATATCTATCTATCTGTCTATCTATTTATTCACTCTGTTCATATCTATCTATGTAAATCTGTGTAAATCTGCTTATATCTTTCTTTCTATATATCTAAATCTTTTCATATCTATCTATCTATCTATCTATCTATCTATCTCACTCTGTTAATATATATCTACTTGACTCTGTTGATATCTATCTCTATATCTCTATGTATAAATCTGTTGATATCTGTCTTGCGATCTATATAAGTCTGAATCTATCTATCTATCTATCTATCTATCTATCAGTCTGTCTGTATGTCAGTCTGTCTCTTAGTATGTGTATATTTATCTAGTTAGCTAGCTTCCTACCTGGGTACCGATCTATCTATTAATCTTCTATTAGTCTGTTAATGACTATATATATATATATATATATATATATATATATATATATATATATATATATATATATATATACACGGACTGAATTCATTAAGTAAATCACATAAACTTCAATACTTCAATAATTCAAATTTCTTTAGGAAAATGTTAAATCAATTTAGATATCAAAATAAGACCTGAGTTAAAATTTTCGGTAGTACATATATATTTTACTGAAATTATTGAAGAAAAATTTATTTATACTTTTAAAAAAAAACTTATTTATTTAGAAATTATTTAACAAAACCAAGTAACTACATTTTCTTCTTCAAAAAGTTGATAAAAGCATCAAAAATTAATCATCACCAAAACAGACACATATGATAAGACTTTGATTTCATTACATTTTGTTAGAGTGAAATTTCTTCTTAATAACAGTCAGTAATTTGTTATTCATTGATTTTTTTTTATTTAATACTTCAGCAGGTTTTATTTCCGATATGGTAATCTTAGTTACTTCCCCTTGGTCTCTTTTGTTATAATACTGTTTGTCAAATTCATTTCGTTTTATCTTCCCAATTGACCATATATTTTTGATCGGATTCAGGTCAAAATTTGATGGTAGTCATTCTATCAACGTCTCTCTTGTAAATCTTTTATGATAAAATAATTCCCAGGCAAGCTTAGATACATGAAAAAGAGCATGGTCATGTATAAATAGATATTTTACTTTCAAACTGCGAGACGGACTTCTAATATGCAAAGAGAGTATTGTAAATAAAATCGCAATAGTAGGCACTCTTCATTGAAACTAAGTCATCGACTTTTGATATTTTGGACAATTCCAGCCCATATCATCACATTATGACCTTCTTGCTGTCTTCTTTTAGCCTCAGGCATATTTGCATGAAATGAAATCTATCCTTTTACCCATCCATCAGATCCATCAAATGTCATTCTAGATTTATCCGTGAAAATTACATTAGAAAAATCAGTTTTCACGTATTTCTTGGCTTAAATTTGACGCTTTGCTTCAGTGAGAGTTGGTTGCCAGGGAGATTTTTACAGATCCCAATTCGCCAAGTATTCTACATCTTTTGTCCTTATTGACCCCGTTAAAACATGTGAGCGCTGGTCAAAATTTGTTGTTTCACTATAACTTGCTCTAATTTATGTTCTTCTCGAGGAAGCAAGCTTTTTTCTTTTGTTTCGAGTGGTCAACTTACTTATATCTTCAATAGCTTTCTTTATCGTTCGATTATTTCTGCAAAGCTCCTTTAATATATCAAAAATGGACATTCCCTCGTTCAATAACTTTGTTATTTTCTGATTTTAAGCAATTTTTAGATCCTTTTTTTACCCACCTTTCAATATATATTATAGACAAAAAGAAAAAAATTGTTATATAATTTTTGAAATCTTAAGCTAATATTAGTTTAATCTATATATTAAGTTTATTCAACTTCCAAATATCTAACCACTAAAAATGACAGAAGACTTAGTTTACTATTTTACCAAGGTTGGAATTGAACGAGTTTTTATTTAATTGATATCGGTTCAGTGATCTATTTGATTTGCATAAAAACTTTAGACAAGCTTTAAATATATCTATCTGTTCAGCTGTCTATGAATCTCACTATTTTCATATCTATCAATCTATCTATCTATCTTTGAATGTCGTCCTACCATAATACTACCAAATACAGTGGGCAACGCCCACGCTTTGAACTGCTTCGGTCATGTGATATATGAGCCGTAAATTAGCATATACTTGCAAAACTTTTGACTCACATGAGTATTTTGGTGGTAGTGATTTTTGTAAAAATGTTATTTTCTGGATGCATTATTGTTTCGTGTTTTCAGTTCAGTCTCTACTTACTGTATATTTAACAATTTGATAAAATCAAATTGTAAAGGTGTGTTTATTATAACAGAAACCTTTTTTTTACCTTTTACTTGTCTTGCCCAGCTGGCTGGGGGTGTAAAATACACCGACTGCTTCTCTGCATAGGGGTAATACTCCCCAACGAGTGTCCTGGAATCGACACTAAACAATCTGATGGTAAGGCTTAAGTAATGCTGGAGCTTTCGGGAAAGTGGAGGAGGCCTTCATTGCCATTGCTCCCAGGTCCAGTTTTGCCCGGAATGGTAGTACCTGGAAGGGTCCTATCTATGGGTCAAATAGAACTAAACTGCGTAACTAAGCCAAACTGAGTTGTTTGAAATAGAACTGTTTTGACATTTAACTGTGCGTAAACAAAAATTATACTTATACTAAATTGAATTGTTTGAAATAGAACTGTTTGACTAAACTGAATAGCTTTTGACCCAGTGGGTAGAGAGTTCGACAAAGATCCAGGAGACCTGGGTTCAATCCTAGGTCGTGTCAAACCAAAGACTTTAAAAATGGTACTTGATACCTCCTTGCTTAACACTCAGCAATACAAGGTATGTATCGAGGGTAAAGTGGAGCTATCCAGGGAAAGAAATAGCGCCCTTTCCTCCACCTCTGTGTAGTAGCTATTGAAAAGGGAGCCTTCCAGTCACCCTCGACTTCGGTCGTCAAATTACTTATGCTAAACTGAATTGTTTGAAATAGAACTGTTTATTTGTATGGGCACGAATTTGGTATTAAATAACCAACAAAGGTTAATATGCCATGAAATCCAACCAACCAACCAACTTTACTTGTGCATTTAAGACTACTAATATTTTAGGTGCAATTATATAATCCCCTCTATTGCATGTTTTTGATGTCGCTTAAATAGATACGAGTAATTAACGAGTAAGAAGTTATTATAAAATTTTTCCTTTTTTGTCAATTGCTGTCAACTTTTATTGAAGTATTCTAGATTTCTCTTATCACAAGACTCATGAGCAAGTTTGATTAACCTTCTATTAATAAATAAGGCAAAGGGCATTTGAAGGAAAGGTCAACTACGATTTTAAGAGTCATTTTTTTCCGAAGAATATTTTTTTCCTTTTTTGAAACGATGAATGTTAAATATCTTCTTTTCTTGATAGCATGTGACCTTTCTCTTTCTTCTTTTTGAAGGGAACATTAGTGACAACTGCGCCGGTTTTAGTCGTTTGAAATCTGGTTTCGCCTGCCCGGAAGGCAGGTGTCTACCATCAAGTGTTCGCTGCGATCACGTGGCTGACTGTCTCGGAGGCGAAGATGAAATCAACTGTTGTAAGTTATTTTTCTCATTTCCTGAATTGTTCTTGATGTCACACACGAACGTTGCATTTGTTTAAAAAAAAAAAACATCGTCAATTTTCATAGACACCATTATTTCACGATCCTCAAGACTTGTAAGGAAAACGGCGTTAATAAGTATATTACACATTTTAGATAATTGCATTGATCGATGAAAAATGGTCTAAGAGGGATTAATAAGAGTAATGAAAGAAGGCCTTTTTTAGGTGGGTCCGGGCGCAGGGCCGTAGCCCACACGTTCCCGGCATTTCCCAAAAATGCCTACGACCCCGTCGGCAGTCCCCTTTTTAGGGGCGCCTCAGGAACCGGGTGATGAACCAAACCTCCCTGAAGGGAGTAAAAGCCTGGGGGGAAGGCCCCCTGAGGCCGTAGGAAATCCCCAGGCACTGAGACACACTCCGCAGTGCTACCCAGCACCTGGAGAGGTCCAGCTCGAAATCAATTTGTCACCAAAATGATTGGGAGCGGAGGTATTTGTTACTCGCCCCACCTAACGAGCAAGTGTGGCACAAGGCGTTTTTTTAGGTGGGACCGGGTGCAGGGCCGTAGCCCACACGCGCCCGGAGTTCCCAAAAATGCCTACGGCCCCGTCGGCATTCTCCTTATTAGGGGCGCCTCAGGCGCCGGGCGATGAACCAAACCTCCCCAAAGGGAGTAAAATCCTGGGGGGAAGGCCCCCTGAGGCCGTAGGAAATCCCCAAGCACCGAGACAGGCACCGCCCGAACCGCGTCCCGATAACACGGCTGGCCAAAGTGCTACCCAGCACCTGGGGAGGTCCAGCTCGAAATCAATTTGTCACCAAAATGATCGGGAGCGGAGTCTCTTGGTACTAGAGCTACTGCCATATATGGTAGATGGCCTAGCTCATTATGCTGGAAAAGTAGATGATACCCAACACATACATATATAGGAATGCATATATATATATATATATATATATATATATTATAAAATGAATAAGTCCGGAAGTCAATAGCCATCTACACTCTAAATAAAGGTCGTCTGAAATTAGTCGACAAGTTCACATACATCGATAGTAGCGTTTCATCTACATGCCAAAATAAAAGCTCTCAAAATTCACAAACGTGAATGTTCTCTAGAAATTCAAAACAATAATTCTTCAAATAACAATACATCACATAAATTTATCATTTTACCCAACAACTCAACGACATACCCCAGTCGGCTGGTCCTGTAGAATACACCGACTGTATCCATGCAGAGAGGTAAGACTCCCCAAACTAGTGTCCGGGATATGACACAAAACAATCTGATGGTGAAGCTCCTATAATGCTTCATTGCCATCGCTCCCAGGTTCAGTCTAATCGGGAGAGCTAGAACTTGACAGGGTCATATCTATTGGTCAAATAAAACTTTGATATTTAAACTGTGTCCAAACGAATGACTTATGCTAAATTAAATTCTTCGAAACGAAGCTGTCAGATCATTTAACTGTGTATAAACAAAAGACTGTTTAATTGAATTGTTAAATATATAGCAATACTTGGTGCCATTTAACTGTGTGCGAACAAATGATTCAAAATAAATAAAATCATTCATGATAGATAGATAGAAATACTTGAAACCATCTAACTGTGCTCAAAAAATGAACTCAGGCTCATTTAAAAATTTTATCAAGAAAATATATTTAATATATGTGTATAAAGAGGATTTGGCATTAAATAACCTACAATGGGGGATATGCCATAAAACCTAAACAAAGTAATTCAACCACAAACATCATCGACAAAACCGGAACAACCTTAGAATTAAAACAGTCTCTAACTCTTTAAAGAAAAGTAGCAATTTAATTCATAATAAAAATAACAATATCCACATCGACTCCGGAGCAGGAGTGTATAAAATTCCATGATAAACTATGTTGATAAAACTTGTCGTAGTTTTAATAAAACAATTTTCGTACTCAAAAGAGATTTCAAAAGAGCAGACATTAATAACAATTTGGTCAAACATAATTTAGAAACTAATCCCAACTTTAATCTTAAAGCTTCCAAGATGTTAGTTTTCGTACACAATAAAAAAACGCCGGAAAATGGTTGATTCTAGTATTATTTCAAACTACAAAGTGGAATGTTTGGAGACTTTCTAAATTTTTTTCCGTTTCATTTTATAATTCACACGTCCTGATGAAAGTCTAAAAACCGAAACGTTTAACGATGGTAAATATTTCTACATATAAAATCATTCTCTGAAAACCTAGTGTTTTTTCATCGCTAAAGATTTTCACACACATGCACACACACAGACATATATACGTATGTGTATGTGTGTGTGTGTGTGTGAGAGAGAGAGAGAGAGAGAGTGTGTGTGTGTGTGTGTGTGTGTGTGTGTGTGTGTGTGTGTCACTGAAAAAGATAAGACGTGGAAAGGGATAAAAAGTGAAGGCGGAGTTTCACGCTTTCGATTTTCAGGTGAGCAACTACTCCACACATCGAACTTTTTTAAGTGATCAAAGAGAGATCAATTGAAAAGTCAAACGTGTTGAATACACAGTAGGGTCGCACGCGTGAAACTCTGATTAAGTAGTTTTTTTTCCAAATTTATACCTTATTTTTATTACTCTAAAAATATTAGGACACTGCTTAGCGTTTTCATGCATTGACCCCAGTAAAGATTTTGAGGATTAAAAATTCTTTTGGCATTAGATTTTAATCAAATCCATAACTACATATATATTGTCATCCACAGACGGACTTTTTCGTTGTATCACAATTCTTCAGTATTGCTAGACACGTTGGACGCTTGAAGCTGGAATCGAAACCCACACAACTTTACGTTAGACAGAGTATCGTGCCGCTCAGCCAACAAGAAAACCACGTCAGCTCGGAAATTATAAGGTATTAAGTAGTAGCTGTGGTTTGTTTACATTTTTATACCTTCGAGAGAGTCAGAAAGGCAGAGGATGTAGAGATTGTCGACGTCACTCTGGCTGTTTTATGTCTAGTATCACCTAAGCATTTTCTTTATTCGGTCACGTGTCTTCCAAAATTGAATCATGCTTCCATGAGTTCGGCAACTTCAAACATTATTTCCGTCAATCCTTGAACACTCGCCTGTCCCTTTTGGCGGACAATTGACTTGATTTTTGCATTTTATTTGCAATACTGCTGCCTCGGGTACAAGAAAGATTAGCTGCAACATTTCCCTGCCAATGAGTGCGATTGCCTTTTCCCGCACATCTACTATATATCATCATAATGTCGTGCTGCTAACACGGATCCCCCGGACCCTCTCCTGTCTCCCGTCTCTATCGTCCATCGCTCCCAGCAGGTATTCTATGCAACATCCTATATCAGTACAGAACTGTTGAAGATACGTTTTAGCTGGTCACACAATCCTTGCTGGTCCGCGTGAAGGGGTCCACAGGTGTATATACCAAATAAATTCATCCTTACTTCTCCATCAGTGTCCCGCATGTCTTATTCGTCTAACTTGAATAGTTTTCGTGATGGGTGGTAGGTTGCCGTACAGCGGCTGTTTAGAGGGGCGTTGCCTCCAAGACTTGTTCAATAAAGCTTATAGCATTCTTGTATCATTGCCGTCAAGCTTTTCCTCCAGCCGTTTAATTAGCGTCCATGTAGTGCATCCATATAGCAGTATCGGCACGACCGCTGCTTGGAAAAAACTGCGTTTTATTTTATTGTTCAGGGCTGATTACCATATGATTGATAGTCTATCGATAGCCTTTGCTAGTCGCATGTTGATTTCATTCTCGGTTGATGACTCGCTGCTTCAGAGATAGGTGAACTTGTTTCAGGGGACCACCTTTTAGTGCGGAGGTGTCGCCTCTTGGATTAAAGCACATGTATTCTGTTTTGTCTGCGTTGACATGGAGGCCTATACCACCTAATATATATAATACAGAGATGATATCTATGAATACATGCTGATGTTCTGTTTCGGTAAATTTCTCGAATTAAAAATTAGAGAGTGAAGTATATGACTGACCAGTGCTCAAATTTCGTCTGCCATGCATTTCATTACAGTAATGGTCAAGTCAACATACGCTGGAAAGTTAAGTGCCACATGAACCGTCCCACATGAGTTTTTGAAAAGAATTCGTTATAAATAAAGACAATAATAGAATTGTATTCTTCCTCTCATTGGATAAGGTTTTTGTTGTTCTCTTTGTTTTTTATGAAGGATACAGCAATTTGCACTTACATTATATACAAATTTAGACTTGAGTAGAAAGGAGTTGGCTTGGGATTTTAAGCAGTTGGGGACCTGGCACAAAACAAAGCAGTTTGATTTCAGAGGCGAAGTATTGTCTTCCTTGCCCATCGACAGAGGCGAAAAAAGTTATAAGACTTTTCAGGAGTTTCTTCTCTCTGATATGACGTTTCGAGGTAAACTCGCTAATTAGAGTCGGCATGAAAATCAAAATATCGTAAAAATAGAAAATAGAACAGATATACTTCTTTGTCAGATTCTTTTTCTAACTGTTTATTTCTTCTTTTCTTGGTTTAAAGGCATATCAATCTTTGTGGGTTATTTGATATCAAAGCCATCCTGGTGAAAGAACAACAGTTATTCTATTAATTCATAGCTGGATGGGAAGTAAGGTTGTTCATACCTTTCCCAATAGGATTTGACTAAAAGCAACATTGTCGGTTGGAGCTATAAAATACGTCGACTGCATCGTAGCGGATGGATAAGACTCCCCACAACGAGTACCCTGCATATGATACTAAACTCCTTCCGATGGTTATTCTCCAGTCCTGAAGCTCTGGGGATTATGGAGTAACCTTTCACTGTCATTACTCCCAGGTCAACTCTGATCCGGAGCAGTGATACCAGTTAGGTTCCCATCCACGAGTCAAATAGAATTGTTTAATCATTTAACTGTGTGAAAACAAACGAATGATGCTAAATTGAATAATAAGTCACAAAGCAATACTTGAAATAATTTAACCTTGTGCAAAAGATTTAGAAACGTTGAATAGAATTATTCTTATTTGATAGGAATACTTGAAACCACTTAACCGTGTGCAGACAAATGAGCTCTGGTTTATTTACAATGTTACCTATAACCTACTGGTTAACAAACCATTTAATTGAATTATTAGTGTTTAATATAAATTCTTGAGACACTTTAACTGTGTTCAAACAAACTAGCTTTGGCTTGTTGAGAATGTAACCTACAAACTATTCATTTACACGTCGTATATATTTGATATATATATATATATATGTGTGTGTGTGTGTGTGTGTATGTGTGTGTGTGTGTGTGTATAAGCAGGATTTGGCATTAAATAACCTATAAGTGTTGATATACCCTAAAACCCCATCAACCAACCAACCGAGTCTAAGAGTAAACGTAATAGCGCGACGGAAGTTCGAACTCACTTACAAGGATGTCGGAAGCCAGCACATTAGCCACTACATCAACAGGACTCCTCCTAGCGCCATATTGACACTCTCGCAATATAATATATATAATACTCTACGTATGGTAAGAGTACACAGCGTAACGGTTACTGTCGTAGAAAATTGTATCGGTGACGCGGGTTCAAATCATGGACGAGGCTGTTTCCGTTTCACATCGTGGTAATACCCGCAGGAATTTTCTTTGTTTTCTTTCTGGTTATGGTTAAATCTTAGCTGTTCCCCTATGATGTTTTAAAGCGTTTCCAGTCGCACCTCTTTCCTTTTAGTAAAATGAGAAGAGCTAGGGGGATAACTAATGCCTGAGGATTCTCTATGGGGAAATGATGAGAGAGCTAAACCTTGAAACGCAAAAGATACCCAACAATAATCCTCACTTCGTCTCAGCTCCATTTGAGATCTTGGGATCCAATATATATATATATATCGTCATTCACAGAAAGACTGTTTTGTTGAATCGCAACTCTTCAGTCTGGCTAGACATGCAGGACGTTTCAAGCTGGGATCGAAACCCGCCTAACTTTACGCAAGACTTGGTATCTAACTGCTCAGCCATTTCGGCTCTGTACGTCAGCTCATCATTAATAAAGGATTTGTATTAACTTTTGTTTGTTTACATTTTGCGCTCTCTGGTAGAGCACAATTTATTAGAAGTGCTTTGCATTACACCGTTAATTCCTTCGCATATATATATATATATATATATATATATATATATATATATATATATATATATATATATATATATATCAGGAATATCCAGTAGGCGTCCGAAAACAATGGGTGTGTATTATTTGTGCATAGAATATATGAGGAATTTTATATAAATCTATGGGAGTGCTCGATGTATGGTTATTTTGATATATTCCCTTTCCAGGTTATTATAATAAAACTTCCAAACATAGCGCATACAATGAAACTGGAAGAAAACTCAAACCTGGTTAAATTGTCATTTAACCAGGTTTGAGTTTTCTATTTATTATTATATTATAATCTAAATATTATTATATTTTATTTTATATATATATATATATATGTGTGTGTGTGTGTGTGTGTGTGTGTGTGTGTGTGTGTGTGTGTGTGTGTGTGTGTGTGTGTACATATATATATATATATATATATATATGAAGTATCGGTTGAATATTATCACTTGAATCAGTATCATTACTGTTCTAATCCAAGGATGGCTTTGGCCTTAAATCACAAAGTTCAATAAGTCAGTAAACAAAGAAACCACTCAAACAGGATAATTTTAAAGTAGTGTAATGTGACAGTTATTAAGGTGGAAATGCAGAGGTGCTTGGAAGATGTCTGTCGTATCGACATTTCCCGACACGATCTGCCGTACGCGTCCTCGTTACATGTTATCTCTTTTAGAAAGTGGAGATTTTTCGTCTCGCTGACTTCCATACAAAACAGGAACTCAAAGTTCAATGTTTTATTTCTTAGTTTGATACGATTCGTAGTCTTTCATAATTTTGATACGATTCGTAGTCTACGATTTCTAGTAAGGTCATTTAAACACGAACCCAAGGTTCAATGTTTTATTTCATAGTTTGATACGATTCGTAGACTACGATTTCTAGTTGGGTCATTTAAACACGAATCCAAGGTTCAATGTTTTATTTCTTAGTTTGATACGATTTCTAGTTTTGGTCATTTAAACACGAACCTAAGTTTCAATGTTTTATTTCTTTGTTTGATACGATTCATAGTCTTCATCAATCAGCCGGAAGAGATTGAGAGATGTAACTTTTTCCCAGGTATATATGATACCTTCTCAATTTCTCAAATTCAATTACCCTACTCCACGCATAGGTCAATACTCTACTCTGCCAGCTGGAACCTACTCTCTCCTCCTTCTGGGACAGAACCGGCTCTTATATCTATCACTGAAGTATAAACAATTCCACATTATTCGAGAATCAGGAAGAGGATGTTTATTTCCTGTTTCTTTGTTGCTTTTTTACGCAAGTAGCCATACACTTACTTAGGGTCACAGGGTCGTTTCGTTAAAACCGGACACTAGCCCCTGTGCTTTTGACTTAACGATGATATATAACAGCGATCCCAGTGCAACTAGAACTCACCAAAGTCCCTAAAAAATGAATTGCTCTTAATTTTTTTTCTTTTAAGATATATATAGTAGGTGGCATAGGCCTCCATAAGAATGTAGTAAAAACAGCGTTCGTGTACTTTAATCAAAGAAGGGATATCTCCACACTGTATGATAGATCTCTTAAACTTGTGAACAAGTTCACCTATCTCGGAAGCAGCGTCTCATCAACATGAGAATGACATGGACAGCTATCGATAGACTATCAATCATATGGTTGTCAGACCTGGAACGATAAAATAAAACGCAGTTTTTTGCTAGCAGCTGTCGTGCTGATACTGCTATATGGATGCACCACATGCACGCTAACTAAACGTATGGAGAAAAATCTTGACGATAATGACACCAGAATGCTACGAGCTTTATTAAACAAATCATGTAGGCAACGCCCCACAAAACAGTAGCTGTACGGCAATCTACCACCCATCACGAAATCTATCCAAACTTCTACGAACAAGACATACAGGACACTGCTGGAGAAGTAAGGACGAATCCATAAGCGATGTACCCCTGTTAACCCCTTCACACGGACCAGCACGGATTGAGTGACTAGCTTGAACATATCGACAACAGTTCTGTACTGATACAGAATGTAGCATGAAAGACCTGCTGGGAGTGATGGACGATAGAGACACGTAACGTCATGATGATGATGATATATATATATATATATATATATATATATTATTTCTTTTTCCTAAAACTAAAATCACTCTATATGCCCTCTCACCCAGCAAAAGATGGGGAAAATAATTTTTTTAATTTCTCACTCTTTTGTTTGTTCGTTTGTTTGTTTTGGGGTGGAGGCGTCCAAGACTGAATTCTTTCCAAAATTTCAGGTAATTCTCTCTGGGTTTCTCAACTAATTTCATTTATCTATCTTTTTAATTAATTAATTTATTTTATTTTATTTATTTATTCTTTATTTATTTTTTATTTTTATTTATTTTTTATTTTTATTTATTTATTTATTTATTTATTTATTTTTTTTTTTTGCTTACCAACAAGAGTGGCTTGCTAAAAACTGTTGAGATCTCTGTACGTTTTGTTTTAACAATGCCTCCACTCCTGAATTAGCTTAGAGGAATTGCAACTTCATATTGTTAGCATATAGATGATAAAACTCCTTCAGTTCATATATATATATATTGGAAAGTAAAAATGGTCATTTTACTTAAAACTAAATAACCACAGACACAGAATCAACTGGATGGATTATATAACAAACTAATACTTGTAGAACAACATTTCCGATGATTTTAACAGAGATGTTAGTTTCGGTATCATAGAAAGAATAACGAAAGGCGCATTGGACAATATCACTACAATAAGATATATAGATAAAAACATTGACTCCAAATAGATTTAACATAAACTTAATTGCGCTGTCCTGGAATAAGGTGGATAGACTTTTGATATAACTGTAATTTTACTCTATTAGAAACGGCTGTATTCTCTATGTTCATCTTAAACCTTATTTGTAAAATGAGTCTCAGCCGGTTTACGGATGTGTAATGAAATAGGTAATTACTGTGTTTGTGGTAGTTTAGTACTTACCTATTATATTTACATAACGTTCTTCCAATGTGATTGATTAAAATTTTCTGCTCTGTTCCATAGAACTTCTTCCAGGAAGAACGTACCCAATTGTCTCAAAAGATAAAGTTGTGTGATTTTGTGTCAAAGTTCGGACCCTAAATCTAATACCTCCTTACCTATTCTGTTACATGTAGATTTGTTCGATTACATTTCCACTAGTTTTATTAGCGAAGTCATCCAGTCTACAGACATCTTTATTTTTCCTGTATACACATACATTTACATATATTTTTATCATTTCTCTCATGAAGGCTTTTTCCCCGACAGCGTTAGCTGATGGATTTTCATTGGAGTCTGAGTGATAGCAAGTCTCTTCAGGTCTTCAGGACT
Organism: Sepioteuthis lessoniana; assembly: GCA_963585895.1. Classification (NCBI taxonomy): domain Eukaryota; kingdom Metazoa; phylum Mollusca; class Cephalopoda; order Myopsida; family Loliginidae; genus Sepioteuthis; species Sepioteuthis lessoniana. The sequence continues at coordinate 48,650,459 of OY757918.1, read as the reverse complement.
TTTCTCAGTATCCTGGCCTATCTTAGCAATGTTGTAGTTTGAATGGTCTCCACTTGTCTCTCTTTTTGTCTTCTTTCAATTTTATCCATTGGTCAACCGAAACAGCAAAGTCCTCTATTTTGCAGGTTCTCTTTTTTTTTTTTTTTTTTTTTTTTTTTTGACTATCGCTAGGTCTGGTTGCCTGGCTGTGATTAGGTGATCCGTTTGTATCTAAAATCTCAGTGAATTTTTCCTGGAAGGATTCTGGGTTGTGCGTATACCATTTGTTTGTATGGTCAAATTTAAACTTCATACACAATCCCCAGTGGGTCACCTTCCCCATCCAGTCATGTCTACTCTTATACTCTTTTTGCGATTGTGTGGTGCATTCGCTTATTATGGGATTCATCGTTTATTATGGGATTGTGTGGTGCATTCGATTGTGTGGTGCATTCGCTTATTATGCGATTCATCGCTTATTATGGGATTCATCACCACATTGCCTACATTTACTATTCTATTGTGTCTTATCTATTTTTATTAATATACTTTTTGGCGTTGTTTTGTTTCGATTTGGTTCGGTTTCTTTGCTTAATGGCATATCAACCTTTGTAGGTTATTTAATGCCAAAGCCATTCTTGTAGAGAACAGCAGCGATGCTATCTAACCTATAGCTGGGAGGATAAGGGGGTTCATACCTTTCCCAAGGGTATTTGTCCGAAAGTGTACGTCATAGTACGACTGGAGTTCGAACTCGCTTACTATGATTCCGTTGTCCATCGCTGCAACAATTACACTACGAAGATACCCCCGTTGTTTTGTGTTACCAGCTGAAGATATTCAAGTTCTCTCTAAAGGTTTTCCTTTCCTTGGCCATGGATAGGTCTTCTCATGTGATATTTTGCTAGTTTGTCGCTTGAATTTTCCATACATATGCTTTTCTTCCCATTTTTGCTTCCCAATAATTGCTGTTCTGTTGACCCTTGTGTTGATTGTGTTGTTTCTGGTCGTTGTAAGTAGTTTTCTTTTCTCTTTTTTACGATGTCTTAAGATCGTCGTATCGATGCATCGACGCGGCCTTCTATGCTAGCGAGTCCCTAAATATATATATATATATATATATATATATATGTGTGTGTGTGTGTGTGTGTGTGTGTGTGTGTGTGTATACGAGGGTCATTCAATAAATATAGTGGTTTTGAATAAAGCAGAATACTTTTGTATTCTGATTTTTTTCTTCCAAACTTTGCATTGTTTAGAATTGGTTTATCGTAAAAATTACTTTAATCTCGCAAAAACATTTCTTTTGAGGCTGTTAATTTGGCGGCAAATCAAACAGAGTGTCCCAGGAATGAACAGTGGTCTCCCATCAATATTTGGTAGGAGAGACGTGCAAACCATGTGAAATTTACAGATTAATGGGTAGTATTTACAGAAAACAATGTTTAAGTCAAAAATAGTCAAGAAATAAGCTAAATTGAAATAGTATTCAAAATAAAATTTAAAAGAACTAATTTGGCCTACTGTGGTAGAACACCTAAAAGGGTGGATTCAGTTGATTAACTCATTTTAGATAACAGAAAATTTATTATTGATGACATTTCTGAACAACTAGAAATTTTTGTTGGTACTACTCACAAAAGCATGCATGATGAACTTTTTATTATCTAAGGTCAGTTTCAGTTGTGTTTCAACAGGATGATGCAAGGCCTCGTACTGCAGCAAAAACCATTGGAAACTATAAACTAGGAACAGCTACCATATCCTCCATTATAGTCCAGATTACAACTTGTTTTGCCGCTGCTAACAGTATTCCTACGTGGACAAAATTTGCCCACGACGATACAGTGAAGAGCAACGAGCGAAAAAGGCGAAAAACTCAGTCCAAAGATTTTTATGCTCAAGGAATACAAAAGCTTTTTTTTCGATGGGAAAATAATTTAAAAACTGGAGATGACGTAGTTGAGAGACTAAAAGGAGGGATCTCCCTTGTCACGGTGTTTGAGGAACTCTCACCCGTCACGAGACTTTTTGGTCACGTGACAAGGGGAACAGGAAACTCCGCTTCTTTCACGAGAAAAGCTGACTTGGTTATTCGCACCTCCCATGGAGCACATGGGTCTGCTATCCTTTATATTCCAGACCAGAGAACAGTAAGGGGTTGTTGTTGTATGGATTGTTCCTTTTGTTCCTTGAAAACTTGTGACTCTTGTTTAGCCGAGAGTAGGAACTCAGTTCCTACTCGTATCGTGTACACGGACCATGAGTAAAGTGTTCGCCAATGGTCCGGGAGACAGGGGTTTAATCCCAGGTCGAGTCATACCAAAAACTCAAAAAATGGTATTTTATTTCTCCTTGCTTAACACTCAGCATTAGAAGGTAAAGGTCAATAGTAAAGTGGAGCAATCCAGGAAAAGGAGTAGTGCCCTTCCCCAAACCTCGGTGTAGTAGCTATTGAAAAGGGAGCCTTGGAGTCACTATCGACTATGGTCGTCAATTTTACATACTTTATTGATTTGTTCAGTTTCCTACCAAACATTCTGTGTTAGGTTTCTCTCTTTGGGATAACTTAATGCGTTATAAGAAAGGGGTGTTATCCACGAAATAACACCTTGTTAAATCATATAACGTCGATAAAATGAGCAGTTTTTTCCTTAGTAGAATGTGATTCGTTTTATTACAAAATTAAGCTTAACTATTGAATGATCCTCGTACACACTCCCCCCCCCGACACACACACACATATATATATGAAAAACTAAGAAGATCAGAAGTTCTTTACCCGTCCTTCAGGTTGTAATTAAAAATTAAAGTTTACTATATACCTCTCTCTCTCTCTCTCTCTCTCTCTCTCTCTCTCTCTCTCTCTCTCTCTCTCTCTCTTGAACGGGACGCGGTAAAACTTGTCTCTCAGCAAACTTATTCCTTCAGCAGCTCTCTAAAACTACTTTAGCCCCCTCTTAGATGAACTCGGGGGAAAGTGGTCAACACACCTGACAAATAGCTTCTTCCACCTAACCAAAAAATCAGTAAATCCTATTTAAATAAACCATTCCCTTCGTGATTTAGACGAGAACGTATCAGAACCAAATCATAGATTAATAAATACATAGATATGAAAGGTTTAGATAGATAGATAGATAGATAGATAGATAGATAGATAGATCAGACTGAGAGAGACAGAAAGAAGCAGACTGGCATTGGTTGATAGATGTGTTACAGAATGTTTGAAATGGGTTGATATTCTATATCAACCTATTGTGAGAGATAGACGGGGACATGTGGTAAAAAATAGACATAGATAGATAGATAGATAGATAGATAGATAGATAGATAGATAGATATGAACCGGCTCAGGTAGATATATAGATAGATAGGATGCAAATAAATCATGGAAATAAATCCGACAGAATGAAGTAAAATAGAAAAACAAATTATTCCAAATGGGAAAAATTCATGACGATAAAGTCTACGTTAAGACGTTCCGGTTTTATTAAACCTTTATCTGGATTTTATGATGGAGAAAAAATGGTTGTTTGAACATCGATGGATTTTTTATTTGAAAAAACCGGCGAAGATAAAGTATATACAGAGAAAAATCATCACCGTTCACTCAACGTTCTTTTTTGAAAACTATTCCGTGATTACACATGAACCAAGTACTGATTACCTTTTTAGATGCCTTACTTATAAGAAATAACGATAAATTAGAATTCAAAGTCTATCGCGCACCTACCTGTGAAAATGCCCACAAATCTTTTCATTCACACTTCAACACTAATACTAAACGAGGAATTATTATAGGTTTTTACCGTAGGTCTCTCCGTATTTGCTCCTCTAAATATCTAGATGAAGAATTTAATTACATGGTAAATTCCTTTCTAAACCTTCTCTACCCTAAGTTTTTTTATACAATTTTCAAAAGCCCTCAAAATCCACAAAAGAATATGATCTCAAACCTCCATCAATACACTTTCTATAATAAAACTTCCCCATAAACACATTATTTTACCTAATAATTCTTCCCCTAAATTTACAGAAAATAATTTAAATAGAGTTGGTATTAAAATGGCCAACCTATCTTCTATAACAATTCGAGACAAAATTTACACGAAATCTCAACCTATTGAATCTAATGCTGGCGACTGTTTATTCCTTGCAAATGACATATATAGCTGGAACTTCCTGAAACCTTAAAATAAACGTCTATATGAACACAAGCGTGATATTAAATTAGGCACTTTTCCTACTTATATCCGAAACTCATCACTACTTTAATTTTAATGCAGCTACAATGTTAGCTCATATCCATAAAAAAAAAAAAATTGAGACAATTTTTGAGGCCGTCGTAATTTCGCTTTTACCCTCCGTTAATACACGGCTGAGGTTTTTCAATCAATCTCCTTTCTTAGGTAAATTTATTCTAAATAGCTAGAACATATCAAGTAAGTAAAGTTGGCGACCATTGTCGCAGGTGACCCGAAGGTTCCCTTTTCAATAGTTACTCCACCTAGGTGTAGGGGAGGGCACTACTCCATTCCCTGGATTTCTCCACTTTAATCTCGATCCTTACCTTATAATGCTGAGTGTTAAGCAAGGAGGAATCAAGTACCATTTTTTGAGTCTTTTGTATGACTCGACCTGGGATTGAACCCCGGTCTCCCGGACCATTGGCGAACACTCTTCTCATTAGACCATTTCCATACCTATTTAAATTTCCTTTAGCCTCATGAATAAAATTTATTCCAATTCTATCTTCTCATATATCCTCATGATCAATACGTTTATACCCCCTCCTTCTAAGGTGCTTTTATTCGTAATAGCTACATTATACCAAATCAATCACCTTTCCCTCAAATTTACACTTCCTTTAGCCCCATGGATTAAATTTATTCAGATTCTGTCCTCTTACATATCCTCATGATTACTACGTTTGTATACATACGTTATATAATTAAAGAAAGATTTTTTTTATATTAATCATTTTTCGTTAATTATATTTTATCATTCAGTTTGGTTGGGCTTTGAACTATTCGGGTTAAGAGTTCAGGTGCATAGTCATTGGGTACAGTTTTATGCTCGCGCGCAAAGGATATGACAATCATCATTGTCATAATAAACCCCAGACAGGAAATGTGGCAGGCGAGTGGATGATATCCTGCCCGGAAGAGTTAGTCCTGAGAATTTGAGAATTTTGAAAAAGAGTCGGTTGGACCATGGATGCAGACAGTTGAGTTTCTTCCATTGAGGCGAGAGTTGGGGATTCAGCTATTGAGTCGAAGAGTTGAGTTTTTCGGATCTCTACCGGCAGAGATGAATTGAGATGTTAAACACCACGAGATGAGCCGAACGTTGGGGGTGAGGTTAGCATAGTATGATTACGAAAGTCTTTTAAGAATTGTGTCTCTTTCTTCGTGTCGAAGAACTGAAGTCAGAAATTAATAAACCGTTCGTACCTGAACAACAGGGTCCGCCTGTATTTGCATATGTATTGTGTTTGCATATGTATTGTATATGTATTATTATTGCCAACCCCAAGTATGCAACACATATAATTGTAACATTTGATAGATAATAAATATATGCTACATTATATATACGTTCAATATTAATAAGATTTATACCCAATTTAATTACATATGGTTTGATTGTTTTTTTTTCTTTTCTTTTCTTTTCTTTCCTTCTTTATTTTTTCTTTTCCTTTTCCTTTATCTTTCTTTTCCTTCTACCTTTCTCAAAAGTTCTGACAATCAACGCTTATATTATATTTCAATCCAATGTATCTCAAGGAAATTCGACACATTTACAACATAAGCCAATCACGAAATAATTTTCATAAAAGAACGCTGAATGAACGGTTATGATTCTTTCTCTGTAAATACTTTCTTTTCTCCTGTTATTTTAATCAAAATATCCATCGTTGTTCAAGCAATATTTTTTCTTCTTTATAAAGTCCTAATGATGATTTAATAAAACCGAAACGTTTTAACGTTGACTTTACCACTATAAAAGATTCATCGCATTTGGTACACTTTGTTTTTCTGGGCACCTCTGTTAGTGTAATGGTTAGCAAGTTCGACTGGCAAACCTTCATGAGTGAGTTTGAGTATCTTTAGATGCCTCATTCATTCGGCGTTGAGACACATTGAAGCAAAGACCTACGTAGAATTTTATTTTTCTATTTTCTTCATAGATAAATATGTAGATACTTAGAAATAGAGTTACATAGAAAGGTAGATAGACAGACATTAAGAAATTATGCTACATAGATAGACAGAAAGAACTTATATTATATGAGTGCATTTTAGCGTGAACGTATTTTGTAACCTATATTATTTGACCCTGCTCGATTCACATTGTCCAGAAACGAATCCTGCATAACTCAGTCATCTCGTTAGTCAATAGATACTTTTCCAAAATAAGGACACGCAACGTTACAATTTCTACCGGTGCTTGCTGTCATTGTTTGATATTACCAATAATTAACTTCAATTGTACTTCATTGTAAAGATGCTGCAAGTATTTATTTAGCGCTGTTTTCACAACGGTAAACTTTTACGTCAGCTTTATGCACTTACGGTAGCCTTTCGGCGCTAAAATCCTCAGTTGATTTACAAATATGTTTCGTTATTTAAACGTCTGATATTCACTTTGCGAAATTCTTTACAAGACTATAGCATCTGGCATATGATAAATGACTAACACTCTTTAATAATTATCTTACGTGAGAAGTGTTGTGTAGCCCAAAATAGACAACGTGGTGACGAAAATTATCGTCTTACATGAGAAGCAAATCAACAAGACAACTACTTTATTGAAACCAAGACTCTCGGCATTTTATTTACAAAGAGTCTATTGCAGAGAGAAAGAACTGAAATCTGACGAAAAGACAAAAATTAAGTATTTTCTGGTTGAATTATAAGGTGAAATACTCTGCTGAAGGCGCTCGTGGTGTAATGGTTATCATCATAGGAAATATACGCAACGACCCAAGTTCAAAGCTGAATGGGGCTGTTTGCATATCATTTAGAATTAATACAGTTGGGAAAGAAATGCATCCAACAATTCTCCTTCCAGTTATAGGTAAATAGTAGGACAGATTGGGGTCTTTAACCTTGGTGTGGTAACCGGTCTAGACGGAGGAAAACTCTCTACTGCTAAACACCACTGAAAATTATCCTTGTGTTGCATCCTGTTCGTGGGTTGGTAAATGCATATCTCGACTCATATCTCAACTGTTTATTTATTTTCTATTATTTTACATACTCTACCTCCTTTATCTATCTATCTATCTATCTATCTATCGATTTATCTATATATATATATTTTTTTTTTCATCTCTTTTGTTTACACCTGTTATCAGGTGACTGCACCAGAATTTTCTCGCACTTTTCAGGGTATCCCTCTCTCTCTCTAAATATATATATATAGATAGATATATATTTCTCTCTCTCACCAGAATGATATTTACGTTTATCTATATCAGATGGAACTGTTTTGTCATGACAATATTACGATTCTGAAATTTGAAAAAGATTTGATTACAGTATCTCCAGTCATCATATGAACTTGGGATAACTTTCTAGCTCTTTCTTCAGTTTCTGTCTGTCTGTCTGTCTGTCTGTCTGTCTGTCTCTCTCTCTCTCTCTCTCTCTCTCTCTCTGTGTGTGTTCGTATAATAATTATATTAATTTTGAATCCAACCCTTTTACCAAGAAAATACTTCGATTAAGAGTTTGACCATATGAAAAGTTTACAGAGTCACCGGTCATCAGGTGACTTCTGCATATATTTCTAGTATTTTTCGCTCTCTCTCTCTCTCTCTCTCTCTCTCTCTCTCTCTCTCTCTCTTTCTCTTTGATCAAATAACTGACATCTATCGGAAATAATTCGTTGCTGAAAACTTCTATACAATGGTATTATTGTACTCGTATCGGTCTTAGTTCCGGTGGCAATAAACATGAGCTAATACTTTCGAAGATGATACATGGGCGTAACAAGATTTTCATATTAGAAGGAGCCGGCCAATAAAAAGTCCCCAAAGAGTCGTACTAGAAATGAACTCAATATTTTTTTTCTTTGGATTTAGAATAACAATAAAAAGTAAGATACAGTTAATGTATAATTGTTAACATGTTGCCATTTAAAGAGTTTGATTTGTTTGTTTTTTAATCGACACGTGTCTTTTTACCAAAATTCACAGTTTCCTGGATCAGACACTAAACTATATTTATTGGTGAGAATCCAGTCCTTGATGTTAGGGCAATATGGAGTAATCATTCATTATCATTACTATCAGATATAATAGAACATTTACTTACATACAGGTATTTGGTTTGGTTTGGTTTCTTTGCTTAATGGCATATCAACTCTTTTTAGGTTATTTAATGCCAAAGCCATTCTCCTAGAAGAACAGTAGAGTTACTATTTAACCCATAGCTTGGAGGATAAGGGGGTTCATACCTTTCCCAAGGGTATTTGCCCGAAAGTGAACGTAATAGCACGACTGGAGTACGAACTCGCCCACACAGGTGTTTGTATTAGATAGAAATACACGATAAATAGAACAATTAATGTTAAATAGTTATACCAGAAATCATTTAACTGTGTGCAAATAAATGGTTAATATCAAATAGAATTTTTTGTGCTAGTTAGCAATATTTGAAACCATATAAACTGGGTCAAAACAAATGATTAATATTAAATAGAATTTTTATACTAGATAACAATACTTGAAAACATTTAATTTGAGCATAAAATGAGCTCCGGCTCGCTTATGAATGTTATCTACAAAATGTATTCACAGATTATAAATATCTAATAGGTATGCATAAACATGATTTGGAATTAAACAACCAACAATTGTTAATATACAATAAAACCAAACCAAACCAAACCAATCCGGGTTGGAGTGGACCCGAGAGTAATGGCAATGAAGGGGTACTCTACATTCCTTAAAGCTCAAGGTCTAAGGCCTTACCATCAGATGCACTTAAGTGTCGTACATCAGGACGCTCGTTTGGAGGAGGTCTTACTCCTCTGTCGAAATGCAGTCGGCGTATTCTACAGCCCAAGTCGACAAAGCGATATATAGCTTCGAGTAATTAATCCTGTTTTGTATTGTTTATAACATTTTATTATTGATTATTATTGTAATAAATACTTAAAGTCTTTTTTTCCTATTTCATAATATAAAACTTAATTAACAAAATATGTTTACAAAATATGTTTACAAATCATACATATTTATTTTATATGCATAAACAGGATTTGGCTTAGAATAATCTACAATGTGACATAAAATAACCTAAAATTTGGCAGAAAAGGACCTACAACTTGACATTAAATAACCTACTACTTGGCATTAAATAACCTACAATTTGGTTCTATATAATCTACTATCTTACATAAAATAACCTACAATTTGGCTTTAAATAACCTATAATTTGTCATTAAATAACCTGCAATTGAGCATAAAATAACCTACCATTTGGCATTATATATCCTACAATGATATGTCATAAAACCCAAACCTAACCAAATCGTTCAGGATGTGAACTCAGATCGTTGACTCAATGACGATAACTGTGACGCTACACATGCCTCCCAAAAGTCAAGATATATAACACAGCTCTCAAAGCAACAATGCAAAAAATATAAAGCCTCTTCGAAAGTATAGTATTTTTTATTCAGTCAAAATTATTGAAAATATGCCACTCTTGAAGAATGTGCCCAAGGAAAACGACGGCTTCCTAGCTAACCCCACCCACCCACTGAACTAACTCTTGTTGCTTGTTAACCATGACAAAGTGTCCTCCTCATATGTACATTGATATATTACGCCTCGAATCTGTCAAATAATTGATTCTTTTCACATACGAAAATTTTAGCCTAAAAGCAATATTTGTCATCTCTTCTTTCCATTAAATGAACACTCGTCATTGCGGTTCCGCCTTTTAGGATTTATAGTTAGTACACAGCAAAAAAAAAAAAAAAAAAAAAGAATAAGAATTATCGCCCTTAGAAGAACATTTAAATCGGTTACGCACTAAAGTAATAAAACGATTTCCTTTAGTCAATTGATTCGATAGAAATGATTTCTGATTCATATAAAAAAATGTGCTGAAACCTTCGAGAACTTGATGGTTAGTTGGTTGGTGTTCTATGGCATTAGATAGTCCAACTTCTGTGGCATATTCTTTATATATATATATATATATATATATATATATATATATATATATATATATAGAGAGAGAGAGAGAGAGAGAGAGAGAGAATTTGATAAACAAGTTAATCCAAGAAGAATTCCATGTGAAAGAAAGTCAGTCGACACTATAACGTTTCGGTTCAAATGAACCATCTTCAGGACGAGGAAAGATGATATCTAGTGATGTTAAATAACCGATGGATGTTTAATAAAATACAAGAATAAGGAGTAAATACTTTATATACAGAGAAAGAGGCAAACGTTTAACTAATAAATCAGTGTCGTATTTAAAATATGTCACATGACTGTCAAGGAATATTTTGTGGAATTTATTTCTTCTATTTGTTCACCAAAAAAGATTTTAAATCAAGGGGCAAAAGGAGGAGATTTGTAAGCGGTCGGCGTATTCTACAGCCCAAATCGACAAAGTGATATATAGCTTCGAGTAATTAATCCTGTTTTGTATTGTTTATAACATTTTATAACATTTTATTTTAGGTGGGTAACTTTATCTTTAACTGAGTTGTTAGAGCTCATTTATTTGTGCAGGGTTAAATGTTTACAAGTCTCAAAAATTAATAATTTTACGTTAATTTTACTTAATATTAATCATTGCCCAGTTGACTGTAGAATACACCGACTGCATCTCTGCAGAGGCGTAAGATCCCCGACCAGCGAATATCCTGGATATGATATTTAACAATCTGATGGTAAAGTTCCAGTAATACAAGAGCTTTAGGGAATGGGGAGTACCCCTTCAATTCCATCGCTCCCGGATCCACTCTAGCCCGGAGTGATAGCACTTGATAAGGTCCCATCTATGGGTTAAATAAAACTAAACTGCGTTCTTATGCTAAACTGAACTGTTTGAAATATAACTGTTGGGACATGTAAACTACGTACTCACACAAAACTGAATTGTTTGAAATAGAACTGCTTTTGACATTGAAACTGTACTTACAGTAAACTGAATTCTTTTAATAGAACTGTTTGATTAAACTGAATAGCTTGAAATATAATTTTTTGACGACTAAACTGTGTACTCATGCCAAACTGAATTATTTAAAATAGAATTGATTATTTGTATGAAAAATGGAATTGGCATTAAATAACCTTCAAAGGTTGATATGCCATAAAATCCAAACAACCAACCTTAATCATTTGTTTGCACCCCATTAAATGGGTTTAGGTATTGCTATGTAACATTAATAATCCTATTTGATATTGATAATTTGTTTGCACAAAGTAAAGGGGTTTCAAGTTTAGCTAACATTAATAATTCTATTTGCTTTTTATTTGTTTGCACATGGTTAAAATACTTGATTACAATTATTGCTATATGACACTGCTTAATCTATATGATATAAGTAAATTATTTGCCTACAATTAAATAGTTTCTTGTATTGCTATCTAATACACATAATTCTATTTAATATTAACCATTTTTGTACACATTTATGTGGTTTATGATACTGCTGTCTAACTCTAATAATTCTCTTTATCAAGCATTTCTATCTAAAGCGAACAATTTCCATACATTTGTATGATTTCAAATAACTTATAATAATTCCTAGTAAATGATTGAATATTTATAGTTGCCTCACAGATGGCACCCTAACAAGCAATAGCACTTCAGATTTGAGTACTCAGAGTAAATACAATGAAGGGTTACTCCATGTTGCACAAAGATCCAGGACTAGATGCAGTTTAGTATCATAGCCGCTGGTTATATCTGACCCATAGATTGGACCCAAATAGGTCCTAGTACACTTAATTAGAGTGGACCGGGCAGTATGAAGGGTTACTCGCTATTTCACAAAAATCCAGGCCTGGAGCCTCACCATTAGATGCAGTTTAGTTTTATACGAATGGCACTCGTTAGCGAGGGTCTTACTCCTCTATAAAGATGAAGTCGACGTATTCTATAGTCCTAACCAATAGGGCAAGATAATTTGTATGAAGAACAATTAATATATATATATATATATATAATTTCGGGCCATTGGCATAATGATTTGGGTGTTCATCAATGGTCTTGGAGACTGAGATTCAATCCCAGGTCGTGTCATACCAAAGAGTAAAAAAGTTACTTGAGGTCTCCTTGCTTAACACTAAGCATTTTAAAGTAAGAATAAGGGTTGTTCGAGGAATACTGTGAAAGGAGTAGCGCCCTCTCCTACACTTAAGTGTAGTTGCTATTGAAAAGGAAACTTTGGGGTCACCCTCGACTACGGTCGGGTAACTTACTTACTTATATAACATAAATACCTTTTCACCATTTTTTCTCAAAATATGCATGTTTCACCAGTAAACAATCAATCCGTTCGTCGAAGTAACTTCTTAAATGATTACTTCTATCTCTGTATTTTCAACTTCAAGTGGACCAACTGATGAAGAAGGTAGTCAGCAGAAATGAATCTTTTATTCTCTCGATCAGGTATCAACAGATATAATTCGGAAAGAACAAGTATTTTCTGCAAATAGGTTGGGAAAGTAAAACAGATCTGTTGGCGATGATGCGTGAAATATAATCAGTCACCACAAAAAATAAAATGAATGTATATTATGTAAAGACAGTGATTAAATGATTTATCACATAATAAGCGAATGCAGCAAACTTGCACAAAATGAATATATGACTGGGTGAGAAAGGCAATCCATTGAGAATTGTGCAAGAGAATAAATTTTGATCATACTACTAAATGGCATACAAACAAAAAAGAATCATTCCGAGAGAATGAGACGCATAAAACACTCTGTTATTTTGAAATTAAAAAAAAAGATAACCAATTCTTAGCCAAAAGGTAAAGCTACTCTGATCCAGAAAGGTGTTTCTTGATCAACTACAGACCAATATCACGTTTATTTATGATGTGTAAGTTCCTAATTGCCCAAGCAAACGAGGAAATCAACTCGCTCGAAAGTCAAGGACTGATTCTTGAGTTAAAAAAAGGAACACACTACCTACTAATAATTGACAAACTTATTCTAAAGGAGGTAAAGAATAGAAAGAAAAATGTTGCCTCGGCATAAACTTCAAAAAAGCATAGTACATGATTCATCAAAGACAGTTATATAGTCTCATGAATACTAATATTTTCCCACAGTTATATAGTCTCATGGATACTAATATTTTCCCACATGGTTTCAAAAATTCTTATCTAATACTTATAATTTTAACAGTTATATGGTTTCAATATTCTTTTCTGATACTAATAATTTCAACATAGTCATGTTTTCAAGTATTTCAAGCAATCATATCGTTTCAAGTAATGAGGTGTGAGTTTAAGAATTAAGGAAAAATGTGGGGGAAAAGGAAAAAAAATGAATACCCCCCCCCAAAATGAATGACTTTAGAATGGAACATTGTCGAATGTCACGTGACTTCTATTTCTTAGAATATATTTTTTTTAAAAAACCTCCCTGCAATCAGTAGATGATAGAAATCGAACTATTAAAGCAGATGAACTAATTTTTGCTGTTTGGTCTTCGAAGAATATCGGATCAGTAGAATTTCTGGTTTGGTTTGTTTGGTTTTATGGTATATCAACCTTTGTAGGTTATTTAACGCCAAATTCATTTTTATGTAAATAATCTGTTCTATCGAAAACAGTTCAGTTTAGCATAAGTACACAGTTGAATAGTCAAAAACATTTCCATTTCAAACTATTCAAGCAGTTATATGTAATAATTCAGTTATGTGTAAATACAGTTTTAATGTCGAAAAACAGTTCTATTTGAAATAATTCAGTTAAGCATAAGCACGCAGTTTAAGTGTAAGTACGGTTTAATTGTCAAAAACGTTTCTATTTCAAGCTATTCAGTTTACTCAATTCAGTTTAGCATAAGAATGCTGTTAGTTCTATTTAACCCATAGATAGGACCCTATCAAGTGCTACCACTCCGGACCAGAGTGGACCCGGGAGCAATGGCAATGAAGGGATACTCCGCATTCCCCAAAGCTCCAACACTGCTGGAACCTCACCATCAGATTGTTTAGTATCATATCCGGGACACTCGTTGGGGGGGGGTCTTACCCCTCTGCAGAGGTGCAGTCAGTGTATTCTACAGCCCCAGCTGACTGGGCAAAGTAGAATTTCTCTTTAATTTAAGAAACATTGATTTTTTCGTTACTTGTAAAATCTTTAGGTGAACTTTTGTATTTTAAATAAAGACTTTTTAATTCCCAAAATTATTTTCAGCTAAACTATTTCAAAATCACGAAATAGATTTGTTTAGATTTTCCGCGCTAAACTCTATAAGGCTCATGTATGACTTCTGTCAATCGATGAAAAATACGTACCTGATATAGTCTGAAAGCGTTAAGTAAGAACAGTTACCATCCTCAATACAACCGGAAAGACCTCACGAGCCTAATCTTTATTAAAATATGACCAGCCGTAGCAGAAAAATGTCTAAAAATTGGGCGGTAAATATAAATGATAAAGGTTATGTAGGAAAATCTGAAGCTACTTCAGGTAGACATAAAATAAGACATAAAATAGCAGAATATCGGACTTTAACAAAGTTAAAATTCAGGGTATTTTTTGAGACCCGCTATTCACGAACAGTCACCGTGATTGCTCTCGGTCACATCTGTGTCAGGCGCGCAGATAATAAACAACCCCTGGGTCTGGTATAACCTCAATATACCATCCACGATAAAAAAATGTTGAATCAAAGTATAATACAACGTTGGACCCAGACAACAGTGTCATGATCGGCAGGTGCTCTTCTGATAGCCAACATGCAAAACCGGTCGTCATCGTGTGAGTATTGGCAGTTCTTTTTTCGTTTACACGAATGACGATTTAAGGAACCATATCAACTAGAGACGTAAACACAGAACATAGACTAGGGAAGACAACCAACTTGCAATACACTGCTATATTAGAAGCTACCCTACTCAAAGAGGATATAAGAAAAGAATGATAGAGATCTGGCAAAAATGTACTAGTTTTCAGACAACTTGCTGACCAAGTCAGAACAATAATAAAGAAAGTTTGGTTTTCCGAACTTGAAATACTAGAAATACATCAGAAAATAAATAATGAACAAGATTGTAATACAGTAACAGACGCATCAAGTATTAACAAACAAAAACAGCTTAACCGAAATGAACCACAAACTTCAGAAACTAGGAACGCCACACAACCAAACAACGCACAACCAAATAACCCAGAGCAAACATTAACACAAGAACAAAAGATAAATCTAGAAAATTTTATGAGAATTATGAGCGGGGAAAAGGTTACCTGACCATCACTAAGAAACATAAAATGGAGAACCATTAAGACGGAAACGAATAAAATGAATGAAGTTCTATCTGATATATCAATGAATATTATAACCGAATTAAATGAACTAATCGTTGCAGGGGCGAAATTAGTTTGTGAGAAAATTGGAATCCCCTCAAAAAACACGATGAAATTATCAAAACCAAAATGGAAAATTCTACTGGATATGCAGAAAAAACAAATCTACGAAAACAGGCCAAAATGATGAAACAAAGGAAAGACCCTGGAACATGGAAAGAGACAAAAAAGAAAAGGCAAAACAAGAAAAAATAATGATACAACTTGAGAAGATAATGCAGAAAGTACTGGCGAAAGAAGGAAGATTAAAATAATTCAGACAAAACAGAACATTCCAAAACAAGGAAAGAAATCCTACCAAAAAATGAGAAGAGAAGACACGAAAACATACTAATAATCGGATGCAAGAGAAACCGAAAGATTTTGGACTAAAATATAGCAACAAAAAACATAATTAAAAAGCCCAATGGATAAACAATATGACAAAAGAATTAGATGGGCTCAAAGATGGCCCGAAAGCGGAAATGCACATTGATTTACTCAAGTTGACACTAAAAAATATCAAACTAGAAAACGTCTGGCCACGATGGAATACATGGTTTCTGCTTCAAGAAATTCACCTCCATTCACGACAGGCTTGCACTCGAAATAAGCAGATGCCTGCGAGGAGCACACGTACCCGAATGGATGTCCAAAGGAAAGACAACAGTGATCCAAAAGGACCCAAGCAAAGGAACTGTTCCAAACAATTACAGACCCATAACCTGCCTACTGGTGATGTGGAAAATATTAAGAGTTCAAAAAAGAGAAGAGATTTACTTCTCGCTAACAAGCCGCGGATTGTTCTGTGAGGAACTGATAGGATGCCACAAAGGATCCAGAGGCACAGCAGAGTTACTTTACATAGATCAACACATCCTAAATGAGGACAAGACTAAACGGAAAAATCCAGCTATGGCCTGGATTGACTACAAAAACGCATATGACATGGTTTCGCAAAGCTAGATAATAAACTGCCTCAAAATGTACAAAATATCAAATGAAGTTTTGAACTTTATCAAGAAAACCATGAAAACCTGGACAGTGAAATTGACTGTAGGAGGAAGAAGCTTTGCTGAAGCAAAAATACAAATAGGTATATTTCAAGGAGATGCACTATCACCGTTACTAATCATAATTGCCATGATGCCACTTAGTTACACACTCAGAAAATGCACACTGGATACAAACTTAGTAAATCGCAAGAAAAGATCAATCACCTAATGTACATGGATGACATCAAACTACTTGCAAAAATTTAAAAGAACTGGAAATTCTAATACACGCAATTAGAATATACAGTCAGGACATAGAAATGGAATTTGGCATTGAAAAATGTGCCATGCTAGTAATGAAAAGCGGCAAACGACATCTGACGGACGGAATGGGACTACCAAACCAAGACAAGATTAAAACGCTCGGAGAAAAGGAAACCCACAAAGGCATCTTGGAGGCTGACACCATCAAACAAGTGGTGACGAAAGAAAAAATTAAGAAAAAATATATCAGAAGACCGAGAAAACTACTTGAGACAAAACTATCTAGCAGAAACCTTATCAAAGGAATAAATACCTAGGCTGTAACCCTCATTAGATAAATAAAGCATTACATCCGAGAGACGACGTTGACACACTATATGTATCAAGAAAGAAGGGAGGAAGTGGACTTGCTAGCGTTAAAGACAGCGTTGATGCATCGATACAACGACTGGAGGACTACATAGAAAAGCACGAACAAGGACTGATTACAGCCATCAAAAACGATACTGACAACACGATGGAGAAAAGAATGACAACAACTAGGAAAAAGAAATGGGAAGAAAAAGAACTATATGGGCTCTTTAAACGACAAACAAACAACAGAAAAACGAGAAAACCTGGACGAGGCTAAGAAACGGAAACTTTAAAAGAGACACAGAATCTCTCCTAATAGCAGCACAAAACAACGCCATAAGAACCAATCATATCAAAGTGAGAATAGATAAGACGCAACAAAATAGCAAATGTAGGCTATGCAGTGATAGAGATGAAACAATCAATCACATAATAAGCGACTGCAGCAAATTTGCACGGAAGGAATATAAGACTAGACACGACTGGGTCGGCAAAGTGATCCACTGGGAGATGTGCAAAAAATTGAAATTTCACCATAGGAACAAATGGTATATGCACAACCCAGCATCTGTCCTGGAGAATGACACACATAAACTCCGATGGGACTTTGATCACCTCATCTCGGCCAGAAGACCAGACCTATAAATAATCAACAAAAAAAGAGAATTTTCAAAATTCTCGACTTTGCTGTCTGGGCTGACCACATATTAAAACTGAAAGAATGTGCAGAGAAGATACCTCGACCTTGCAAAAGAATTGAAAAAACTATGGAACATGAAGGTGTCAATTATACTAATTGAGATTGCTGTTTTTGGCACAGTAACTAAAGAATTATGAAAGGAATGCAGGACTTGGAAGTTAGCGGACGAGTGGAGACCATCCAAACGACAGCATTATTGAGAACGGCCAAAATACTGAGAAGAGTCCTGGAGACTGGAGGAGACTTGCTGTCACTCAAACTCCAGTGAAAGACCATCAGCTAACGCTGACATGAAAGCCTCTAAAAAAAGTAAATAATAATAATAATAATAATAATAATAATAATAATAATAATAATAATCAACAAAAAATAGCATTTGCAAAATTGTCGAATTTTCTGTCCCGGTGGACCAGAGATTAAATCTGAAGGAATGTGAAAAGAAGGATAAGTACCTTGACCTTGCTAGAGAATTGAAAAAGCTGTGGAACATGAAAGTAACTATTGTGCCAATTGGGATTGGTACTTTAGACACAATAACTAAAGGATTTTAAAAAGGCTGGAGGACTTGGAGTTGGCGGATGGGTAGAGAATATCCAAACGACAGTATTGCTGAGAACAGCCAGAATCATGAGACGAGTCCTGGAGATGTGAGGAGACTTGCTGTCACTCAGACTCCTGTGAAAAACCATCAGCTAATGCTGATGTGAAAAACTCTGATGAGAAAAAATAATGATGATAGCACAGGCCTTCCTGTAATAATATATAAATCAAAACATCGATTCTCCTAAAGGGAATTGTCAGACGCATAGAATGTAACGACATCTTCCATCTAGAACAAAAAGGATGCGAAAAATATCATATGGCTATAAAAATCAGTTCCACCTAAACAAGATGATCATGGAAAAATTGTCGATCCAAACAGAAAAACCTAAATATAGTGAGGATTGGCTACAAAAAGGCTTTTGATAGAGTACCAAACTAATGAATTTTACAAGTTCTAAATATTTTAAAGATTCCCTGTAATAATAACATCCCCAATATACAATAACCCAGTTTGCTGGGGGATGTAGACTACACCGGCTGCGTCTCTGTAGAGGGGTAAGAGCCCCCACTTAAGAGTGTCCTGGATATGACATTAAACCATTTGATGGTGAGGTTCCAATTATGCAAGAGCTTTGAGGAATGCAGAATACTCTTTCATTGCCATTTCTCCCAGGTCCACTCTCGCCCGGAGTGGTAGCACCTGATAGGGTCCTATATACGGCTCAAATAGAACTGTTTGACATTTAAACTGAATGCAAACAAATGTCTTATGATAAAATTGAATCGTTTGAAATAGAACTGTTTGATTATCTAACTATCTGTAAACAAATGACTAATGTTTAACTGAATTTTTAATGATGCGTAGTAATAATTGGAACCATTTAACTTTGTTGACTCATGCTAAATTGAATAGTTTAAAATACAACTGTTTGATTATTTAACTGTCTTTAAACAAATGACTGATGTTTAATTGAATTGTTAGTGAGACATAGCAATTCTTGGAACCAGTTAACTTTGCAGATTCATGCAGCATTGAATTGTTAGAAATAGAAATTTTATCATTTAACTGAGTGTATTTCCCAAATTCGTTTAAAAATCATGTATTGGACATATCTGTAAAAACAGGATTTGGCATTAAATTACCAACAATGGTTGATATGCAACAAAACCAAACAAAACAAATGACATGCTAAACTGAATTGTTTGAAATAGAACTGTTTGTGAGAATAAATGACTAATGTTTAATTGAATTGTTAGTGATACATAGCAATACTTGAAACCAGTTAACTTTGCAGATTCATGCAGCATTGAATTGTTAGAAATAGAAATTCTATCATTTAACTGAGTGTATTTCCCAAATTCGTTTAAAAATCATGTATTGGATATATCTGTAAAAACAGAATTTGGCCTTAAATTACCAACTATGGTTGATATGCCATAAAACCAAACCAAAACCAAAAACCAAAATGCAATATGGAGTGGTGGCACACTAACCTAAAATTAATCCATTGAAAAAATGTTGGAAGATTAATTATTCATAATTAATTAAATTAATCCATGTATAAAACGAATAATCTGAACATTAACAGTGGAATTCATCAAGAAGATTAATCTTTTCTTCTATTTTTATATTACTAAAATAACTCTTTCCATAGAACTTAAAAACGCAGACAATGGATATAAAGCGACTGCTGAAAAATAAATCTCCATATCAGTATGGACAATTAAAAGTTATGTGCAAAAATGATGATGATTCAGAAGGTCTACTAATCATTGTAAAAAGATTTAGTGATCAAAATAGTCATTCAAATTACAGAGTTGGAACACATTAAAACCAACAAATATTTAGAAATAAATGAAGAGATGGTATCAATTATAGTATAAATAAAGAAAAAATAAGAAAAGAAGTCTATTGGAGAAAAAAAAACATAAAAACATTAAAAACATAACTGAATGCAAAAAATCAAGTTATATCAACAGTAGCAATACGAGTAATGACATACAGTTTTAATATTATAAACTGGACTTAAAAAAAAAAGATGGATACTAAAGTTAGGAAACTTATAACCTGACATAGAATGTATCACCGAAGAGCAGATATAGAATGGCTCAACTTCAAGAGAGAGAAAAATAGAAGAGGATTAATCCACTTTGAATTGACAAACGAAGCAACCACAATCGGATTAAAGAAATAATTTGACATTATAACTGATTGGATGCTACATTTATAAAACACACACGAGAAGCAAAAAACAAATAATCAATAAAGTAATACATTTTCTAATCAAAACGACCTCATAACAAAAGAAACTAACATAAAAGATAAAACAATTTGAGGAAGCAAAAACATAAAGAAATTAGTTAAACACAAGGACTAATCAAGTATGATGTTGACAAGCATTATATTAAGGATATGGCTGCATAAATGTATAAATATGTTTTCGAAAATACGGAAAGTAAAGCAATTTGAATATATATATATAGATATGGAATTATCTGACTCCCCACCAAGTCATATTTTGTATGATATCATTCTCCAGACAAGGGTGAGACATGAATCAAACATGTCTCTCACGAAAATACCTGTACCCCTTGACAGTCCATTTAGGAGCACTTAAGGCGCCAAGCGAGAAACTCTGCCCTACAAACCAAGTATTACCTGAGGAAAGAACCCCAAGGACCAGGTGGACAATATAAGATCACACATACGGCATTAACGCCAGATGGGTCCACTGGAGTGCACTTAACTACATATATATATACCTTGCATGAGCAGGATGCGACACGAGGTTAATATTAAGTGGAGTTTAACAGGTTTAAATTCAGTGTTTTCACCCACCTAGATTGGTTAGCATTCTAAAGTTGAAGATCTCGGTCTACCCCACCATTTACTCACCGCTGGAGGGAGATTTTAACAGAGTAACAACATTAGAGATCTTCGAAAAAATTAAAAGAAACTCACTGAACAATACAACTATGACGAGTGAAGATAAATAGATAATAACAGTGACTTCAAATGGATTTAATATAAATTACGTTGCCTTGAAATAATGTGGAGAGTCTCGGAGTGATACATAAACGCATAAATAGACAAAAAAAAACTGACCAAGAAGTCATAGCTAATTTGAAATACACCCGTGCCAGGCTAAAACAGATACTTTCTAAATAAAAACTCATTAGCCAGGTGTCCTTCCTACAGATATATAAAGGTCAGTTGAAGACACTTGGATACCAGAAAGTGATTTTCATTCAACAAACGGATATGCTCCATCAGCATGCACATACATACACTCACATATGTATCTGCGTGTTTGAGTATGCGTGTTAGTGAAAGAGAGTTTTTATTAGACTTCATGATAGAAAGTGAGATATATCACAAAGTATGGATGAAATTGTCCGAAATTTCTGATGTTAAAATGCGAGTAAACATCGTAAATTCCTTGGCATGGTTGTACCCAAATCCTCGACAATGACCAACGATGGTCGAATCTTCATGTACGCGGAATATAAAATCAGAGATTTCAGACAATTCCCAAACAGCATTCATCCACAGTTGCGACATCTCACCCACCAGCATGAAGAGTTCAATAAAAAAATTCAACACTAAATCTTTTTCTGTCCCCTTTTTCTATATGCCTACAAGAACATTTGTTGTATAAATACACACACACACACCATATATATATATATATATATATATATATATATATATATATATGATAAAGCTCAACGTCTGTACGTCTGTGTGTGTTTACATCTAGAGGATAAAAGTGAATGGAAGATAAATAAAAACAAGGTATGCATTCTCATGTAAAACTTTACTAGAATGACAACGAACTATTTGAAATTTACTTTCCAGTTCGATTAGCAAGGTTTAACGGAGGCCAACGCTCCCGGTGAAAATTCAAATATATCCGATTTCGATGAAAATAAAAGCATAACGACTAGGCACTTAGAGTCGATTTCCAAAATTTCACCAACTTACAATCATATTCAAACCCCTTAATATCTTTAACACGGTGTAGAGCTCCTTTACATTCAGTTTTCATGGAAGATACATAAAAACAAAGCATGTATTCTAATGTAAGATATTACGAGAAAGCCCATATTCAAACCCCTTAATGAGATCTTTAACACGGCGTAGAGCTCCATACATTCAGTTTTCATGGAAGATACATAAAAACAAAGCATGTATTCTAATGTAAGATATTACGAGAAAGCCAATGAACTACTTCAAATTCACTTTCCAGTGATATTAGAAGTCTTAAATTGGGTAAACGCTCCCGGTGAAATACCTTTGATTTTAATTAAATTAAAATGAAATCAAAAATTTAATTAAATTAAAATCATATTGCTGATGTTTACAGGAAGTCGGGATCTTTATCAGGGAGTGTATACTAATTTGATTATTAGCAAGTGGGAAAAATCACATATTTCAAGAGTTAACTGATTTGATGAATCCTTCTGTTTCAGAGTTTTAATTATTTCTCATTTTTCTTTTCTAATTGCTTTCCTTTCCGTATTTTTGAAAACATTTATAGCTTTATGCAGCCATGCCCTTGATTTCAAGTTTGCCAGCATCATACTTGATTTGTTATGAATCATAAATAGTTATAATTAACATATTATATTACTATGATGATATATCTTTAATTGTTAATGTTTGTTGTGATTATTGAATATGCAATTGCAATATGTATGTCTTTATGATTTTCCTCAAGCTTTTATTTACTTACATATTACACGCAAAAGCCACAGGCTATGTGATGGTTGCTTCAATTTATTAACCAAAATATTGAGATAAGAATAAGAAGTTTGTATGCAACCATGATTATATATGGTTTAAAGAAAGCACCTTTCTTACACAAAACTGGCATTCTTTCCTTTTTTGTTACAAGAATGGATACAGATTTATAATCCATATAATTGTTAACAATATTTTGATTTGGATAAACAACTATTGAACTCAATAGTATAATAGACTATATTATGATTTTTTGCCCGAAGCCTTACAATAAGAGTTTGCGGATATCCCCCTCCAAAACGTTCAATAATATCAAAGCAGTAACTTTCATAAATTAGAATATAATTTTTGAAGGCTTTTTCTGAACCCAGTCAACAACAGGTATTTCTGCTAGTATATATATATATATATATATATATATATATATATATAAGAGTAAATCAAAAGTTTAGCAATCATTTGGTAATCAATTCTTAGAATCTTTGTAATCAATTCTTAGAATATTAGTATTTTCATTGATAATGAATAGTATAAAAATTGGAATATTTCACTAAAACTCCATAAATTGCAATCAAATTGCAAAATGCAAAAAATAGTGATATAAGAATGTGTTACGATATGAACTACAGTTTTTTTTTCTAATGATAAAACTAGTTTGCGGCACATGTATTCCCTGACCTGAACCGTTCAAGTCGGGGTAGATAGTAGCTGTTGTTGGTAGTACTATGGTATTTGGTGCGTTGCCACGTTGTACATTGCTTCAGTCTGTGTATGATTTGAAAGCTGCAAAGAATGAGCAGTGTAGTCTAATTAGGGAACTTTGCGAATTCGAACCGGGCCTTAACGCTGCGGAAGCAACGAAAAAACATTTGTTGTACGAAAGGCGAAGATGCAGTTGATCACAATACATTGATTGGATGGTTCGAAAATTTCTCTAGGGTTAGATTCTGAGACCATGCTCCAAGTTATTGAGACAAATCCGGTGAGTAGAACTCGAGGAGTATCAGGCAAAGTCGATATCTCATAGTTCAGTGTGATTTATCACCGTCGAAACAATGACAAAAGCATTCACAGCTGTCAAACTGTGTCTGAAGTTACCAAAATGTTGCAAAAAAATTTACTCTCTCAAGTATATGCGTATAAATGTATATGTGTGTGTATGTGTGTATGTGTGCTAGCATATATCTAATTTAGAAGGGCTTGAGGGAGGGAGAGGAAAATTAATGAAATATCAAAGAGAAGGGGGTCAACACAGAATGAGTGTTAGAATGTAAGAAATATATATCCTTAAGTTTTCAATCATGAGTTTTATTAAAGCCGATTATGGATAAGACATT
>OY757918.1:48533479-48618479 GCA_963585895.1 Sepioteuthis lessoniana | reverse complement strand
GAGGCTGTTGGCATTTCACATAGAACTTTCATGAAAGGTATAAATCCAACTATTCCATCTCCAACTACGGTAAATAGTACGCTGGACTTCGCTCTTTAACTTTGAGCTTGTGTTGCATACTATTTGTGGTGTTGAATTTGAAAAAAAGAAAGAAAAAAATATATATAGGGGTGGGACAAAATAAAGGGAAAACCAGAAAATTTTTAAATCTATCTTTATATGATTTTCTGATTGCAACCCTCCCTTGAAATACTACTTTGTGCAGCTCCTTTCTTACAGTTTTTGAGGAAACCTGGCTCTCGAGATGGTCCCTATCCGACAGCTTTCGCTTTCTTCCCGCGTTTAGGAGGTTTTTCCTTCCTCCTTTGCTACACCAAATAATTCAGCGCTTTCTTTTTACACTAGCACCTGCCATTCGAACACCAACATTTTGACCTCTTTTAAAAGCTGACATCCCTTCCATTTTAATGAATTTTGATTAATTTTTTCTGATGATATCTGTAAAAAAAACAACAGGTTTAGTAAAATAAGATTTTATGATAAATCAAAAATATAAGAATAACAAACGTTTGATGGTTTTATTGGAGTTTCAAAATTATAATACTAAGACTCTAGGTTTCCCATTATTTTGTCCATTCCCAGTATATATATATATATATATATATATATATATATATATATATATATATATATATATATATAAAGATGAATCAACGGGATGTGATATAGAACTCTGTTTCATTTTGTGTTATTTATTTTTTCATTGGTCTCAATTAATTTCGACCTCAAGTCATCGTCAAGAGAAAAGTTTTGGTGAAGAAAATGATTTTTAGAAATTTTTTTAAATAGTTTTTAGTAAAGCTGAAATGCTACAAAAGAAGCAACGAAAAATGTACTGTAGACGTGGCACATCCATTGGTTGAATAAAATGTATGTTCCCTGAAACCACAAGAATATTTCTTATATCAATAATTCTATTGCTTTTGAAAATTTTTTAAATCAAGTTTTCCCAAAGAGAAATGTGAGTTGCAATCAAGTGGCTTTCGTCATTTTCAAACCTAACACCATTCAAATGTATTGATGGGGAATAAATTGAATTAGAAGTCTACAGGAACCCGTATGTGAACAGCATTACATTAAAAGAAGAAATAGTCTCCCGATGTAACATTAGTACGGCTATTAAGGTATTATCGTTCTTGTATTCAACATGTTAAGTCAAGTCTAAGTTAAAGTTACTTAACTTCCCTGAGTACATTAAAGCTATAACTAAAATAAATACGAATTGAGAGATAAGATATAGTTACGTTCAGAATCTTTAGAAGCGTGAGATTCATTGATTTGATTCATTTGAATAATGAAGATACACAGTCCAAATTTATATCTTCTTTAAAAAATTATATAGAAATATGAGACTCGCCGTGTCGTATTGGACACGGTACACGAGTTCAAATCCCGAACAAAGCATTTTGCATTGCACATAGCGCTTATACCATTGGGAAAGCTCTGCATCCAGCTATTCTTCCTCCAGCTCTTGGTAAGTTGTATTTCAAACTGAACTCTTCAACCCTGGTATGTCAACCGGTTTAGAAGGAAAACTCTGAATTCAAACCTGTTAAATTTGACCTTGTGCGGAAGGGTTGGGTAAATATACATATAGAAATGTAATACTTACATCCACCATCCATTTTAGAGAAAAATTTGTCTAGAAATTTATACAGAATCTACCTGCCTATAAAATCCTGTTGACCACTCATGGAAATTATATAAATATGGTATCCTTTCACATCCCTCTTCTCTCACTCTCTCTCTCTCTCTCTCTATATATATATATATATATATATATGAATACAGATTATCACAAAAGTGAGTTTAGCTTTTAATGGTTATATTTTGAGGGGAAAATAAATTAACTCTGTTATATAAGCTGCATACAGACTACTTTTCATTGTGTCAAAGTGTCATTTTGTCAGTGTTGTCCCATGAAGAGATATACTTAAATATCTGCAGAAATATGAGGGGTGTATTCACTTTTGTGATACACTATATATATATATATATATATATATATATATATATATATATATATATATATATATATATATATATATATATATATATATATTCCTATGTGAACAACCAGCCAGATTTTTTCTACAAGATTACTGAAGAATGTTAAACCTGTTTATTTCCGTTTGTTGTAAACAACACCCACAACTTTTAAATAAGAACTTTTTCCTTCGAGACGAATTGCCTAACCAAAGATAAAGAGCGATGCAAACATACGTATATACATATATATATATATATATATATATATATATATATATATATATATACATATATATATATATATATATATATATATATATATATATATATATATATATTAGGGGCCCAACAAAAGAAAAGAAAATATCTTTAAATGAATAGGTCTGCTAATGAATTTGAATGTGATACTTTAGTTTTTTTGTTTTTTTTTATAATTATCACTGACGACTCCAAATAAAAGAAAAAAATATTTATTGATAAATTCAAATTAGACAAAGCCATATGCACACACACGCGCGCGCGCAAACAGACCCTACCTTTACGCACACACTCCCAAAGGGAAAGAATATACACACACGGACTCTCTCACATTTAACTCAGGAAGGAATGGAGAGAAAGAAAAAAACAAATATATGCGTATACGAGCGTGTAAACATTGTTGTGCGTGCATGTATGTCAGTGTAAACACACACACACACACATACACACACAGAAGCAAAGAACATCCTTGTAAACACATACAAAAATCTGCTGAAGCCAAAAGGTTTTTAAGAACAATTAACTCCAACAGGACATTCAAAGCCAGAAATAAATGGTGCCAACTACGTCGGCGGTAACACGGTCGAAACTGCTTGATGTATTAGGTTAATCGCCTGTAGGCTAAGGTGCCCCTTTTTAATGCCGACGAAGCCCGAGGCATTTTTGAAGTCGTTGGCTATGTCTGGGCAACGGCTCTGCGAGAGACCCACCTAAAAAAGGGCCTTGTGTCAAACTCTCCTTTTTTGTGGGACACGTTATATATTCCATAATTAGTCTCCTCTTGAAGATGGCCATAGAGTCTAAAAGACGTATAGAGCATAAGTACATGAAATAAAACCCAAAGTAGCACATTCAGATACATTTGTGGAACAATTCATTTTAGAAAATATATATATATATATATATATATATATAATCCTTAGATTTTCAGATTGTATGATTCCTCCTAACTGTCTGAAGGTTCGTCCACCAGCATGAATCTCGAAATAATGAGTGGGTTATGAAAGTAAAACCTGTTAAATCTTAAATTTTCAAATTGACCCTATGCTTCTGTTAATTATCTAATAGTATGAAGAACATTTAATCATTTTAATTATCATTAACTTTATATCTAAAAAATACTATTACTCTACTACTTATATCATTCAAAGTAATATATATATATATATATATATATATATATATTTATATAATACAAATAGTAGGTTAATAGTATTTTTAAGATATAAAGGGACTATATATATATATATATATATATATATATATATATATATATATATATGATGATGAAAATAAGTAGAAAGATGGATAAATCAGACACTTACAAAGGGTCTAGTAGTAATATTTTATTCTTTATTAAAGAATTTCTTCAATGAAGAATGAAATATGACTACTAAACCCTTTATAAATTGTTTGATTTATCCACCTTACCACTTTTTTTCATCATCTTGTCAGATTCATTACAATCTACCATTTCACTATATATATATATATATATATATATATATATATATAAGTGTGTGTGTGTGTGTGTGTGTGTGTGTGTGTGTGTGTGTGTGTGTGTGTGTGTGTGTGTGTGTGTCAGGCCTCGTAATGTAAAGAAATTACTGGAAATAACAAAATCATTGATTGCCCATCGTCTGGAGCCGTAGAAAACACCGACTGCTTCTCAGCAGAGGGGCAAGACCCCCTCACAAGTTTTCTGGATATGACACTAAACAATCTGATGGTGAGTTTCCAGTAATGCTGGAGCTTTGGGGAATGCAGAGTACCCTTTATTACCATCGCTCCCAGCTCTTGATTAGGGTCCTATCTATGGGTTAAATAGAACTTAACCGTGCTTCATTCACAATACTGATTTTTGCATTTAAACTGCGTATTTTGACTTTTGACGTTTAAACTGTGTACTTATGTTAAACTGAATTATCTGGAATAAATCTGTATATTGCTCAGTCGGCTAGGGCTGTAGAATACGCCGACTGCACCTCTGCAGAGGGGTAAGACCCCCTCAATGCGTTTGGGGAATGCGGATCATTCTTTCATTGCCATTGCTCTCAGGTCCACTCTGGCCCGGCGTGGTAGCACCTTATAGGGCCCTATCTATGGGTTAAATAGAACTAACGGCATACTTATGCTAAACTGAATTGTTCGACTAAACTGAATAGCTTGAAATAGAAATATTTTTTACAATTAAAATGTTCTTACATTTATACTACGTGCTAAACTGAATTGTTTGAAATTGAACTGTTTTTGACATTGAAACTGTGCTTACACTAAACTGAATTGTTATATATAGAACTGTTTTGACATTTTACTGTGTAAACAAAATCTACTTACGCTAAAATGAAATAGCTGAATTAGAACTGTTTGAATAAACTGAATAGTTTGAAATAGAAATCTTTTTGACAATTAGACTCTGTACTCATGCTAAACTGAATTGTTTGAAATAGAACTGATTATTTACATAAAATGGATTTGGCCTTAAATAACCTACAAAGGTTGATATGCTATAAAAACCAATCAATAAATCAATCAAAATCATTGAATGTTTCATTTAGAAGAAAATTAACGTTTTACAAAGCCTGTTTAGATGAGTTCATTTATTGGTGATATATATATATATATATATATATATATATATATATATATATATATATATATATATATATATATAAGTAGAATTGCATCACCCCACCATATATATATATATATATATATATATGGTGGGGTGATGCAATTCTATTTTTAGTCAACAGAAACCTTTTTAATTTTTTCAATATGTTTCTTCCGTGTTCCAATCCGATTTCTCAGTAAGTCTTTAAAATTAGGAACATTGAACAACTCTAACATAATTTTGTTTCTACTCTGAAACATCAAATCATTCTGAGACAGAAGTAGCTAATTAAAAATGTAATAGAGTTGTCTGTTAACTTGAAATATATATATATATATATATATATATATATAAGTAAAAAGTAAAGCTGGCGACCATAGTCGAGGGTGACCCGAAGGCTCCCTTTTCGATAGCTACTACACCAAGGTGTAGGGGAGGGCGCAACTCCTTTTCCTGGATTGTTCCACTTTACCCTTGATACGTACCTTACAATGCTGAGTGTTAAGCAAGGAGGCATCAAGTACCATTTTTTGAGTCTTTGGTATGACTCGACCTGGGATTGAACTCAGGTCTCCCGAGCCATTGGCGAAAACTCTAACTGCTAGGCCATTGTCCGGTAGGAAAAGAGAAAGAGAGAAAGTAGATTTTATAAATGAAGCCAACTCTGAACTACTAATAAAACTAATCATTAACTAAAAAAGAAATTTAAAACTTTAGCCGTTGTTAGTAAAAACAACTTGCTTTAACAAAAAATAACAACAGCTAGTAGCTAATTACATGCCATTTAACAATTTACTTGACTCTTATTGTAATTTCTCTCTTAACCCAAACAACCATGGGCCCAGTCGGCTGGGGCTATTAAATTCTGCACAGGGGTAAGATTCCCCTAACGAGTGTCCTGTATATGACATTAAACAACATGATGGTTAGGCTCCTGTAATGCTGGAGCTTTGGGGAATACGGAGTACCCCTTTATTGCCATCGCTCCAAAGTCCACACTAGCCCGGAGTGATAGCACCTGAAAGGCTTTTATCTATGGGTCAAATAGAACTAAACTGTGTACTCATGCTAAACTAAATAGTTTAGTTTTTTTTATCATAAAAGGTTTTCGGACTATTGTCTTCATCTTTGTTGTTATTTCCACAATGTTTTGGCCGATATGTTCTCCGGCCTTCTTCAGAGGTTTGTCAAACTCGGGAACCTTTGCGGAACTTCGAACTACGTCCTTTATTGAATCCATGGGGGTCACCTGTTCTGATTCGGTCAGCCATAACCGGGTACAAGTGTTAAGTATTCCTGTATTGTTACTCGGCTGCAGTCAGGATTGAACCGGCAACTTCCAGATGATAGTCTCCTTATAAGCTTAGGAAACCATCGCCTATAATGTATATAACCGTTATGCCATAAACCAAACAACCATTGAATTTCTCTATCGGACAAACTAGATAGATAGATATTGCACGGTTATCGTGTTTAACTTATCAAGTCAAAGTTAAGATTGCTTAGTTGGCTGGTTGGATTATTTCATTCCAAAGCCAGTTTAACAAATACTGTTAAATATATATACTATACTCATATTGGCTAAAAAATTTCAACTTCACAATCATTTTAAACATGTAAACACTTCGTACCTAGCGGCAATATCAACGTTTTAAGAGCTAAAGTATTTCTGTAGTCAAAATTGTTTTAGACATTATCTGAAACAGAACAATGCATTTCTTTGAGGCTGAAAATAATGACAAATGGGTATTTCAACAAGATGGATTGGTTTGTTGGTTGGTTGTCTGTCTGGTTGGTTGGTTCGGTTTTGTTGGTTGGTTGGTTGGTTTTATGGCATGTCAATTCTTGTTGAGTTAGCTGATGATGAAGTTATTTTAAACTAATAGATAGATACAATAAAAAAGGTAACTGATAGATAGATAGATAGATAGATAGATAGATAGATAGATAGATAGATAGATAGATAGATAGATAGATAGATAGATGAATGTACAATCAGAAATAAATCTCAATAGCCACATTGTATTTAACTCTCAAATACACCATTTTTGTCAAAAACGCCCAGATATTACATAAGACCAACAATTTTTAAGAAATCACGAGGACTTAGCTATAAAAAAAATTCGAACCTCAATAGTTCATACCAAATAGTAACCTTCTTGTTTAAACGGTGATGTTATTTCGTACGATATATATATATATATATATATATATATAGTCATCCACAGAAAGACAGTGTCGTTGTATCATACTCTTCAGTGTGGCTAGACACGCGAGATGCTTTAAGCTGGAATCAAAACCCGACTTTCATTTCCGTCAGTTTGACACCTTACTCATAACTATCGTCATTTCAGCGTAAGTGAGGGAATTTTAAGGTATATATTCAGATTCACTTATCGGCTACCGGTGTGATCAATTCATGAGAAGAGCTTTGTATTTACGCGCATGTGGTAACCAGCAATTCCCCACGCGAGTGCTCAACCAATGTTCGGGGAGCATATATATATATATATATATATATATATATATATTGTCATATACAGACAGATTGTTGCATCACAATTCTTATATATATATATATATATATATATATATTGGTGGTGGTGATGTCCTAAAAGAGAAAAGTAAATATTCTAAAAGGAATTGGTCCACAATTTAATCTAAATTTTGTATTTCGGTTTTTATTATTCCAGCATGTCATTCAGATTTTATCGTTTTCTTCATGAGATTGATAATGGTTACTTTATTCTTTGTTTCTAGAATTTTTGGAAAGATTATTTTGGTAAGGATAGGATCCTTTTTAATTGCAGGAATTAATGTCATTGAAGTTAACTGTCCATGAAAACATCCGCAGATATTTTTTTAATGTATACATAAGTATGTACATTTGTGTATGTGTGTATGTGTGTGCGTGTCCGTTCGGATAAATGCATGTACATTTATATATATAAACTCCCGAACACATATTTTTAAGATTGTTGTTTTCTCCTCTCTCTCTCTCTCTTAAATGCATTTGAAGGGGAATTTGACTCCATCCTCTCTCTCTCTCTCTCTCTCTCTCTCTCTCTTTCTTTCTTTCTATATATATATACATATATATATATAATGTATACAAGGTTTAAAAAATGCGTCAGAGCTCACATGCTAATAAATATTAGTGTTTCCTTTTGGTGCACACGGTATATTTTACCGTGTTACCATCTTTTCCATCTCTACTCTTTCAATCTCTATTCTTTCACTCTTTACTCTTTAAGTCTCTATTCTAGCAAGCTCTATTCTTGTTATAAAATAGCCGAAGGATTTCGGTTCATGCCTTTGAGTTTAGTTAGACTGAGAACCTTTCGGCTCAGCACATGGGTTAGTTAGGTGCAACATTGAAGCAGGTGTTAACGCGGGTGCGCGCGGGCGGATGGAGGTGTCACTCAGATGTCATAATAGTCCGAAACGAACCGAGGTGACAGGGTGCGGGTGACGTCACGCACCGGAAGCGCGCGGAGGTTTGTGTGAGATTTGAAGAAAGTAAGAGTGGAGAATTAGACGCCAAACGAGAAGGATCGACTTTCGGAACTCGCAGGCACGAGGCGAACTTTCGCCCTATGGGGGCCGCACAAGATGGAGGTCAAATGAATAAGACAGCATAGAAGATTGTGTCTCTCCTCCTTACGTCGAAACCTTTAACTCTAAGTTAATAAAAAGGTTTCGTACCTGAACAAGAAGTCGTTACGTGTTTTCGAATTTCGAGATTCCTATGTTCTTTCTAAATCGATTGTTATGAACATTATATGTCCATTTCGCACATACCGTTAATTGTGAATATGGTACATTCTTTCAATCTCTATTCTTTCAATCTCTATTCTTTCAGTCTCTATTCTTTCAATCTCTGTTCTTTCAGTCTCTATTCTTTCAATCTCTATTCTTTCAGTCTCTATTCTTTCAATCTCTACTCTTTCAATCTCTATTCTTTCAGTCTCTATTCTTTCAATCTCTATTCTTTCAGTCTCTATTCTTTCTCTATTCTTTCAGTCTCTATTCTTTCAGTCTCTATTCTTTCAGTCTCTATTCTTTCTCTATTCTTTCAGTCTCTATTCTTTCAGTCTCTATTCTTTCAGTCTCTATTCTTTCAGTCTCTATTCTTTCAATCTCTATTCTTTCAGTCTCTATTCTTTCTCTATTCTTTCAGTCTCTATTCTTTCAGTCTCTATTCTTTCAATCTCTATTCTTTCAGTCTCTATTCTTTCTCTATTCTTTCAGTCTCTATTCTTTCAGTCTCTATTCTTTCAGTCTCTATTCTTTCAGTCTCTATTCTTTCAATCTCTATTCTTTCAGTCTCTATTCTTTCAGTCTCTACTCTTTCAATCTCTATTCTTTCAGTCTCTACTCTTTCTCTATTCTTTCAGTCTCTATTCTTTCAGTCTCTATTCTTTCAGTCTCTACTCTTTCAATCTCTATTCTTTCAGTCTCTACTCTTTCAGTCTCTATTCTTTCAATCTCTACTCTTTCAATCTCTATTCTTTCAGTCTCTATTCTTTCAATCTCTACTCTTTCAATCTCTATTCTTTCAGTCTCTATTCTTTCAATCTCTATTCTTTCAGTCTCTATTCTTTCAGTCTCTATTCTTTCAGTCTCTACTCTTTCAATCTCTATTCTTTCAGTCTCTACTCTTTCAGTCTCTATTCTTTCAATCTCTACTCTTTCAATCTCTATTCTTTCAGTCTCTATTCTTTCAATCTCTACTCTTTCAATCTCTATTCTTTCAGTCTCTATTCTTTCAATCTCTATTCTTTCAGTCTCTACTCTTTCTCTATTCTTTCAGTCTCTATTCTTTCAGTCTCTATTCTTTCAGTCTCTATTCTTTCAATCTCTATTCTTTCAGTCTCTATTCTTTCAATCTCTATTCTTTCAGTCTCTATTCTAGGTTCTTCAGCCTTGGTGAGGCAACTAGTCTAGGAGAAGGAAAACTCTGAATTCAAACCTGTTAAACTCCGCTTAAAAAATTGACCTAGTGTCATATCCTTCCCGAGCGGAGGGGTTGGGTAAATATGATCTCTATTTCTCCCTTCTTTTCTTTTCTGTCTCTCCTTCTTATGACCCCTCCCTCTTTTTATTTATTTAATTTTTATTTATCTACTTCCTCCTATGCTGAACTTTAGAAAAGCTCGTCGTGCTGATGAATTCTTTTTAAAATAAAGACGGAATATCATTTTTGAGTCCGTTTTCAGCGTTTTGGTTTCCGGCTCATTGGCCTAGTCGGTAGAGGGTTCGCCTAATGGCCCGGAAGACCTGGGTTCAATCCCAGGTCGTGACATACCAAAAACTTTAAAAATGGTACTTGATACAACCTTGCTTAATACTTAGCATTATAAGGTACGTATCAAGGGTAAAGTGGAGCAATCCAGGGAAAAGAGTAGCATCCTCCCTGACACCTCGGTGTAGTAGCTATTGAAAAGGGAGCCTTCTGGTCGCCCTCGACTACAGTCACCAACTTTATTTACTACTTATATATATATATATATATATATATATATATATAAGGATATTTTTGCATTAATTTGACTTAATAAGAAGATAAATTGAAAAAACCTTGTAAAATATGTATGGGAAACATACCATAACCTTCAAAATGAATTCGTGAACACAACAGGGACTTCAAAAACGGAAACATTGATAAAGGTTTCGTCAGAGGTCATTTAAAACCTAACCACAACTTTAATTTTAGAGATTATAACACGTTAGTTTACATTTATAAAAAAAATCTCTGGAAAATTGTTGTATCATTTCAAGCCACAAAACTATCAGAGACCCGATTTTTTTCAATTATATCTTTACTAAGTCAAATTACACACACACACATGCATGCATATATATATATATATATATATATATATATATATATATGCATTGTAAGTGGTCTGGAAAAAGTAGTGGTGGTAAGACCAACATACGTACTATTTTCTTTGGAGACACAGTCTTCCAGGGGACATTTAAACATATATACGACGTTGGGGCTATCGAGAAGTCCAATAGATGTGGAAGTGTTGTTAGAAATAAGTAGGTTGGAGGTTTTAACTTTCTTATAGTATATAATAAATCTAACATTTTTGGTAGAATCAGTAGGGAGAACATTATTATGGATAACGTTTTTTAATATTTGTTCATATGTTTAATAATTACAATGAAATTGGTTTTTGCAGTAAAGGTTTATTGATTGTTTATGGTTTAGGTTATTGTCTATGTTAGGTTATTCAGGTTTATTAATGAATTGTTTAATTTCGGTATCAACAATATTGTTGGGAAACCCATTATTGATAAGGGTTTGTTTTATATTTTAAAGTTCGTTTACCGCCTAGAATAAACAGACTGAATCCATTGTAGAAGTCAGTTTCTTGCTTATACATTCTTTAAACCAATTATACATTCTTTAAACCAATTATATATATATATATATATATATATATATATATATATATATATATACACATATATATATATATGCGTGTGTGTATGTGAGTGGGGGGAGAGAGAGAGAGAGAGAGAGGGAGTGAGCGAGAAACCATGTTTGAGCCTAGGTTCATCGTCTGGTAAAACCTAATTAGAAAAATTCTCAAGAATACAAAAAACACTAATTCTATATTCAAAGTTCTTGGAGGGCTCTAATGAAACCAAAGTTATAAACAAGTAAAACAGATTTTAAATACAAGAAACATTATTGAAAACAAAATATACACAAAAAATGAAAATAAGAAGATAGACACAAAACAGTAAATTTATTTAATATGGCGACGATTTTTTTTTCAATTATTGTATCAACACGCCTTCGAAACGATTTGCATGCCTTCAAAATAAATTCTTCAAACATTTTATTCCATTAGTCCACAATAACAGTTTTAAACGAACCAATATTTGGTTAGGATGTTGCATTTGTTTTGTTTTCTAAAACGTCCCATAGATTAACCCATAGATAGGACCCAAACAGGTGCTCCATGTTAGAGTAGAAGTAATGGCAACAAAGGTGTGACTCCTTGCTCCCTAAGGATCTAGAACTGAAACTTCTGGAAAACCCCCGTGGCGTAATTGTTAACATGCTGGACTGCGGCCTCGAAGTAAGTGAGTTCAAAGTCCAATCGGGCTGTTGCGTTCATTTTCGCATTAATTCACTTGGAAAAGTTATGAACCGACTAACCCACACCCCACCAGGTATATCAATACTGGTTTTGGCATTAAATAACTCACAAATTTTGATAAGCCGTTAAACAAGGAAACCGAAAGTGAAACCTCACCATAGTTTTTAGTATCATAACCTGACTTGGAAATTTCGATTGACATGTTTTATTCATGATCTTTCTTACAGATATGAAAAGGCAAATTATTTCATTGAAAATGTTATTAAAATCCTTCGTATTCACAAAGGATTTTAATAACATTTTCAATGAAATAATTTACCTTTTCTTGATATCGCAAGACCACTATTGAGACATGGATACCTATTTTTGAATGATCCTTCAGCAATTTATTTTATACTAAGACATTCACAATAGTTAATAAAAAATAAGTCGAGGGACATACTTCCTGTTAGATTGAGAAAAAATTACTCAATGTTTTTATGGTTTTTTTTATATGTGTTAAACTATTTTTATGGGAAATATAGGCATAAATCATATTTCAAAGTAATATCATCATCATCATCATCATCTCGCGCTGGTAGCACGGATATCCCTGACCCTCTCTCGCCACTCCTCCCTATCGTTCATCGCCCTAGGTAGGTCTTCAGGACAACATCCCGTATCCTCACATAGCTGCTGAATGTATGTTCGTGCTGGTCGTCCTGCTTTTGCACGGCCATGTGTGGGGGTCCAAAAGAGTACATCACTTATGAGTTCGTCCCTGCTTCTCCAGCAGTGTCCTGCATGTCTGGCTCGTCTAACTTGAATAGTTTTCGTGACAGGTGGCAGGTGGCCGTACAGTTGGTGTCTTGTGGGATGTTGCCGCCAGGACTTGTTTAAGATTGCACGTAGCATTCTTTTGTAATTGCCGTCTAGCTTCTTCTCCAGCCGTTTTGTTAGCGTCCATGTAGTGCATCCATATAGCAGTATCGATGTGACCGCTGCCTGGAAGAAACTGCGTTTCATTTTATCGGTTAGGTCTGATTTCCAAATAATCGATAGCCTATTGATAGCTGTCCATGCTTTCGCTAACCTCGCTTCGATGTCCTTTTCGGTTGATTCGACGCTGCTTCCTAGGTAAGTGAATTCGTCTACTAGTTTAAGAGGGGTTCCTTCTAGAGTGGAGATGTCCCCCGTTTGGTTATAGCACATATATTCCGTTTTGTGTGCATTAACATGGAGGCCTATTTTTACTGCTGTAATATAAGATTTTAAATAACTTTCACTTTCTACTTTTGAGGCTTTAAAACTGTTTTCCGTGATTTTGAAAGTGGTTTTAAGTGTGAACAACATCAATTAATGTTTTCTTCTTAGTCCTTTTACAAAGTCTATGAAATACTATTATATAAAAGATTTTCATGCATAACTGGTATTAATATTCGAAAAGTATTCATTTTTAATACTTTTAAAAACCATTTTGAATACTTAGTTCTTTCTTTCAAATCCAAAATGGCTGAAACTGACTTTTTTTCATACACTTGTTTGTTTCTTTGATTGACAGGTTTACTCGTGTTGGATGCGTGTATGTGTGCGTTTGTGCGTCTATGTATGTGCATGTGTGGGTGCGTATGTACTTAAATTCGTGTGTGTTCATATGCATATAACTGTGCGTGCGAATGTTTTCGTCTGTCTTTGTATACATGTATGCCTGTTTGCATGTGTGTGTGTATGTGCATGTGCATGTCTACTCGTTTTAAATGTGTGCATTTGCATTTGTGTATGCGTTTCTGCATATATAGATATAGATATAGATATATTTCTTTAAGAAAAAACAAAAACCCGTCACATTAGGATTATAAATTTATTTCCATCCAGTTATGGGTTTTGATATAAATCAAAAACACAAAAAAAAAAAAAACTAACGGGACTTCTTCAGATCTTAAGGATAATATATATATATATATATATATATATATATATATATATATATATATATATATATATATATTTCCACATGGACGTCTCTGACTGTTAAAATTATAATTGAAATATTCATTTATTACAATTAGCCCAGTAGAATATGCCGACTGCATCTTTACAGAAGGGGTAAGAGTCCCCCTCCACCGACGAATATCCTGTATATGACACTGATCTGCATCTGAGGATGAGGCTCCAGTCCTAGAGCTTTAGGGAATGTAGAGTACCCTTTCATTGCCATTTCCCCCGGGTTTAAATTAGATTTTGCAGTAAATGGCCTACGATAGTTGACATGCCATTTAACCCAACTTAATCAAATCATGTATATTTAATATATATGTATAAAGAGGATTTAGCATTAAATAACCTATAATGGTTGATATGCCATAAAACGAAACT
Source organism: Sepioteuthis lessoniana (assembly GCA_963585895.1). NCBI lineage: Eukaryota > Metazoa > Mollusca > Cephalopoda > Myopsida > Loliginidae > Sepioteuthis > Sepioteuthis lessoniana. The sequence goes on along the minus strand of OY757918.1, from coordinate 48,604,082 downwards.
AAACCAAATCATGTATATTTGATATATATATGTATAATTAGGCTTTGGCATTAAATAACTTACAAGGTTTGATATGCCATAAAACACAACCTACCAACATTTGTAACTCTTAATTTATAACAATAATTTTCTCCGTGCTAAGATAAGAATTTATTTATGATCGGTGAACGTTTCCATATAAAAAAAATGGGATAAACCAGAAATAATCTTCTTTTTATTTCCTCAGAAATTTCAATTGATACAAAGAGAACAATAACTCCGTTACACAGAGAAAAATTTCCATTTCAGGATCATATCTTTCCAGTTAGTCATCCCAACTATTATTTTATAATTCCATCGATGCACACCTCGCCATTTATTTTATATACATAGGTAAATATGAAAAGAATCAGATGGATGGATAGATATAAACAATTTGAATTATAGTGGTAATCAATTAGTATTCATTCACATTATAATGAGAGGCAATGGTCTCTACGTAAACTCAAATAAAACAGTGTTTATATGTTTTAAACCAGATGGTACCATCTCCACTTAAAAATGGCAAGTCCCAGAAATAAGTAGACTAGTTACCATATCTCGGTAGCAATATCTCATCAACTGAAAGTGATTTCAAGATTCATACTGGAAAAGCATGGACTAGTTACCGTCCAAATGGAAATCTTTTCTCGCTGATAAAATAAAACAGGAACTCCCCCAAGCTGTAGCCGTTTAAGTACTAATTTATGGCTGAAGTAATTTATTAAGCTTTTTGCATAGGTGTGGTTCAAAGCCATAAGAATGGGGAACCCAATGAGACCCGAACTCACTCGTGTAGTTTTACTGGTCTTGCTTCCTAACCATTATACTACCAGAGGCTTTATGGTATTACCACTTCGACTTTATCGAAGCGTTTAGAGAAAAAGCTAAATTAGAATTACACAAGGATGATGCATGATGTCTTGTACTAATCTTGGAAGCAACATCACATAAAACAGCAGCTGTACGGGGCCATCTACCTTCCATCTCACAAAACATTCAAAGAAGACGAACAAAAGCGGGAACAAACTCATAAATGACGCTTTCCTTTAGACCCCCACACATGGATACGTCAGTATATGACACTGGATGGCGTCTAGAGGACCTGCTAATGCGCTGGATGATAGAGTGTGATAGCGAGTGACAGTCAAGAGATTCCGTACTATCATCCCGACTTGAGGATGATGATTTGTTTGTTTGTCGTTTGGGCTTTATAGTATATCAACTTTTGAAGATTATTTAATGCCAAATCAATTTTTAATCAAGTAAATAGTTCTATTTTAAACAATTCAGTTTAGCCTAAGTACATAGTTTGATCGTCAAAAACATTTGTATTTTAAACTATTCAGTTTAGTTAAACAGTTTTATTTCAAACAATTCAGCTTAGTATAAGTATAGGTTGTTTTTTTTTTTTGTTTACACATAGTTAAATGTCAAAACTATTCTATTTCAAACAATTCAGTTTAGCGTAAGTACAGTTTCAATGTCAAAATCAATTCTATGTCAAATAATTCATTTTAGCATCCGAATACAGTTCCTTTTCAGACAATTCAGTTTAACATAAGTACGCAGTTTAGTTCTGTTTGACCCATAGATAGGACCCTATCAGGTGTTACCACTCCAGGTCAGAGTGGACCTGCGGACGGTGGCAATGAAGGTGTACTCTGCATTCTGCAAAGCTCATGCATTACTGGAACCTCACCATCATATTGTTTTCTACTGCCTCAGCCGACTGAGCAATGAGAATGATGATGTTGATGATGATGACAATCTATCATGATAAATATTGGCACTTTTGAGTGTTATTGGTATGGAACTGTTTTTGGATGAAGAACGCTTGAAACACATAGATGATTATCAAAAGAAACCAAATTAGGAATACGTGGAGGATAAAATGAAGCATCCCAATGACGTTAACCCGTACAATAAGATTTGTGTTCTTCAGTCAATTGTTTTCGAAGTCAACAAGATGATACTTTCCGATATCCTAATGTCTCGAGGAGCTTTTAATGTAGCATCGACCCAGAAATATCAAGTTCAACTGTCATATTCTGAAGTTTGTCCCGTCTATGATCTTCAATTAGGACTTCAACGGGCGCATTAGTATACTCGATTGATTGATTTCAATACCATGTCAACTGGTCTGGGATTATTTTATACCTAGAGGTTAGACGTGTGAGCTCTGGATAAGACCCTATCAGGTATTACCATTTTGAATCAGAGTGGACCTGGGAATAATGACAACAAAAGTGATACACCATCCTTCGAACAGTTTTGTTCTACACAAACTGTGGCTGCATCTACTTCAACTTCTACGGGGGCTCATTTCTATTTTTACTATATAGATGGGAAGACTAAGAAATTTTCTCCCCTAGAGATTTAATCACCTCACAAAAGAACATGAGAAGCAAATCTGCTTTTTACATTTTTCGTGTAGTTGGTTCTTAAGATTAATTTTTTCCACACGGTTCTATCTAATACAGATATTTTTCAAACGGATCTATTTGACTTGTTGGAAACAAACATGAACTATCGCTCCCATTCAGAGAGGACCTGGTAGTAATAAAAATGAAGGGGCTCTGTTGGATATTGATTTGAAGACTCCTTTGAAATCAGTCAATTAAGCTGCAAAAGTCAGACACGGGGAACAAAAATAACAGGAAATACACATGGTACCTAAAATAAACCGGTTGCAGGTGTTCTCAGCGGAAATGCCGGATAAATTGCGTGGGTGGCATACAAGAAGGAAGCATGATCACGTGCATTATGGAGGAGGCAGGCTAGAGGTGTGATCACTAGAATTTCGGGATATTATATAATCAGGAAGGTTTTCAGCTAAAGCAGAAGAGGTGAAGAGGTTTCGCCGAAAATTCGTACTTGGGCTTGTGTGTGCAGCTCAGCGGTCTTCGACACACACACACGCACACACACACACTCTCTCTCTCTCTCTCTCTCTCTCTCTCTCTCTCTCTCTCCACACCATTTGTATATTTTAGTTTTAAAAGATGTAAAGGGAAAAAAAGAGTCGATTATATTTCTGTACATCGGTGTTGTATTTCTCGCATTTTAGTGTCATACTCTTCACGAGAGATGCAGTCAACGTATCCTAAGCCCCCCCCCCTCACCTCCGATTAGGTGGGCGCAATAACGGAGGAGTTTGGATAAATATATACAAATTACACTGATTATAATCTAAGCCAGACATTCACTCACAACAAATAAACTAGGCGCTTTCTAAAACGCCGCAAATATATATCTACTATTCTCTGCTTGTATAAACAACGTCTTTATTTCTTGTTCACTTAAAAGAGAAGTCAATTGATGTATATTCGTATGTAAGCTATTAACGTTCCCGGAGAAGTAATAATGGGAAATAATAATCTTGCAAGTCGATTAGTTTGACTCGGCAAAGAAAATTGAGATCCAGCTAATGAAAATAGTGCATTGTCTAGTAACCAGGACACCAAACCACTGAGAGACAACTTTAAGAATTGCCTTAATAATCCGCTAACCAAACTGATCATCAAGTACGAACTCAACAATCGGAAACGTCTAAAATATTAGTCTCCCACAATATTTTCCTTTCTCTTTCATATACTTGTTATTTATCTTTCTTGAGCTTTTCTTTCACTTCTCTTTCTCTATCGCACACTTGTCTTTCTTATCTTTCTTCTTTTCTTTAACTTCTCTTTCTCTGATGCACACTTGTTACTTATCTCTCTTTTTCTTTTCTTTCACTTCTCTTCAACTTTCATGCGCGTTAATATCTTTTTCTTCTTTTCTTTCGCTTCTCTTTCTCTTTTGCGCACTTATTACTTATCTTTCTTCTTCTCTTTCACTTCTCTTTCACTTTGACGCACTTGTTATGTATCTTTTTTCTTTTTTGTTACTTTTCTTTCTCTTTTGCACACTTGTTGATTATCTTTCTTCTTCTTGAATTATACTTCTTTTTTTCTTTTGTTCGCTTGTTGTTTATCTTTCTCCTTCCTGTTTATTTCTTTTACATACATTTATTATTTATCTCTCTTCTTCTTTTCTTTCACTTCTCTTTCTCTTTTGCACACTTGTTAGCTATCACTCTTCTTCTTCTCTTTCTCTTTTCTTTCTCTTTCGTACACTTGTTTTTCATCTTTTTTCTTCTTTTCCTTCACGTCTTCACATTTCACAGACTTGACATTTTTCTCCCCTCTTCTTTTCTTTCACTTTTCTTTCTTTTCCAAACATTTGTTATTTTTTCCCTTCTCTTCTCTTTCTCTTTCGTTTACTTGTTATTTGTCTTTCTTTTATCTCTTTTCTCTTTGACTCACTCACTATTTATCTTTCTTTTTCTTTTTTTTTTTTTTCATTTCTCTTTCTCCCTCATGCACTTGTAATTAACTTTCTTTTATTTTTCTTTCTCTTTCACACACTTTTTATTTATCTTTTTTTTCATTTTCTTATTTTTTTTTACGAACTCTTTCTGTTAATCTTTCTTCTCTTTTCCTTTCTCTTTCACGCACTTGCAATTTTCTTTTCTTTTTTTTTTTCTTTCACTTTCTTTTCTCTTTCTCACACATCTTATTTATCTTTTTTTTCATTTTCTTATTTTTTTTTTTTTTACGAACTCTCTCTGTTAATCTTTCTTCTCTTTTCCTTTCTCTTTCACGCACTTGCAATTTTCTTTTCTTTTTTTTTTCTTTCACTTTCTTTTCTCTTTCTCACACTTTTTATTTATTTTTCTTTTCCTTTACTTAACCCTTCTCTTACAAACCCTTCCTTTTAATCTTTCTTCTCCTTTCAATTTTCTTTCACACTTAATTACAATTTATCTTTTTTCTTGGTTTCCATTTCTCTTTCTCTTTCCCAACATACTTATTTATATTTCTTCAACCTAACTTTCCCTTTCACTTTATTATTATTAGCATAATTATTATTATTATTATTTGCAGCGTTTCCCGTCTGTAAGCCAGACCAGTTCCGATGCAACGACGGCATCTGTATTGACAACCAGCTTCGATGTGATGGCCGAGCGAATTGTTACGACCGGAGCGACGAGCACAATTGCCGTAAGTACCCAGATGAATGACAGGGAAATTATTGGTCCAGACAGGACGGATGAGGATAACGGAGGATAGCCGGCCAACTTGCTTAAAAGTGAAGAGTTCTAAAGCTAATTTAGAAGTTATAAGTGTGGCAATTCGTTTGTGCATTGTTTTGTGAATCTCTTTAAGAATCAACGCGAACAGTTGAATGGTGACCCGAAGACAAATATGTATGCCTTCTGGTTACCACCACCCAAAAAATAATTTAGGTACATATATATATATATAAGAACCAGTTTAACCAAAAAGATTAATAAATAAAAATAATCGGTAAATTCTTAAATGTCTTTTATAAACACTTGGTTCATTTGGCTACGAGATAAAACTATTTCGATCTTACTTAGTAGAAATAATTAAAATCACACATAAATAAATTAATTAGTATAGAAGAAATATATAAAACACGTGTTTTATACCAGCACAAACGAATGAAAAGGTAATAATGCATCTCTTTATTAATATATATATATATATATATATATATATATATATTATTACTCGAAAGGCCTGAAGTTGACTGTAAGTGAGAGAGAGAGAGACGTAGACGAAGGAGTCGGACAGAGACTAACGGAGGACTGCTACATTGACCATATTCAGAGCCCCCACTTAGTGTTTCTTCTGCTTCTCTGCAAGGGACCTCTGCTCTGACTTGACTACCCTTCTGACTACAAGTCTGTGAGTATTTGTGCATAATTTCATAACGCCTACGCGATCTTCCTGGTTCGTGATTCATTGGTCACGGCTTACACCCACGCATTGCTTGTTTTCCAGTAATCACTTTGTTTACACCGGCGCATCCTGCTTACGAAATCTTGAACTCATGAGTTTGTGAAAGGTCTATATGTAACACACGTTTCATTCGATTTTGTTACATATGATTTAATTTCCTCCACTCAAACATCTGGTAGTCCTTCTAGTATTTTATTTTTAAAAAACGCTGGTACATATTTGTGTTTATATTCATCCTGGTAAATACGTACAGCATAAGGGTGTACATGTTCAAAACTATGCATCGTTGAACATATGCACGTTTTCATTTTATCTGTCCGTCTATTTACAAAGGGATTTATTACAAAAACACTTATTGATACTATAATTGTGTCCATAATCTAAGGACAATCTTCTAATTTTTAAACAGTATTTAGCTAGTTAATAATGTCGTTTAGGCTTTTTTGGTGTAATGAATCTAAATCTATTTGTTTAACGGCATATCAACTCTTTATGGGATATTTAAAACCGAAATTTGATTCATTTTTACAGGTTTGATTGTAATCTAATTATTTATAGGTTTGGTTTAATTTATTTGTTTAACGCCATATCAACTCCTTTTGCGATATTTAATGCCAAAATTTGATTCATTATTAACTGTTTAATTGTTATAACAATATTTTCAATATTTCAGTGTTTTTTTTTATTAATAGCTCTTTTTGGTTCATTATCATTTCTTTACACACATTAGTATGGTTTCAAGAATTTTTATATAATATCAATAATTTATATAATTTATATATAATATCAATAATTTGCACACATTTATATGATTTCAAGTATTCTTATCTAATACAAATAATTTCTGCATAATTATATGATTTAGAGTAATTATTACTATTTAATAACATTTTTCCACAGTTATATGGTTTCAAGTATCCCTATCTAACGAAAATACTTGGTATGCAATTATATTCCAAGTAAATAATAATAATAATAAACAAAAAAGAGAACTTGCAAAATTATAGGCTTTGCTGTCCTGGCTGACCACAGAATAAAACTGAAGGAAAGTGAAAAGAAGGTTAAGTACCTGGACCTTGCTAGAGAATTGAAGGAACTATAGAATACGAAGGTGACAAATATACCAATCGTGATCGGTGCTTTAGGTACAGTAACTAGAGGATTATTAAAGAGACTGGATGACTTGGAAAGAAGAGGACGAGTAGAGACCATCCAAACTACATTATTGAGAACGGCCAGAATATTGAGAAGAGTCCTGAAGACTTGAGGTGACTTGCTGCGCAGGTGGGGAACGAATGGAAACTGATGTTCCTTCCGCCGACACTAGACAAAGGGAAGGGGACGATTCGTTTTGAGGGGGTTGACTGCAAGACATGATGAGGTAAAGACAATCAGTTGAACACTAGCCACGCTGATTTAAGGAGACGAAGGTTTACGGGTGTGGTTACCGAAAGGGGGTCTTACACTTGACGCAACCCTGTGGACAACCATTTTAGTACTACAACAGAAAAACAGGAAGAAAATTCAAGGTCCGTGTCTGCTCTCTCTTGCTGATCATATCATGTTGTTTCCCTTTGCCCGGCTAACGCAGTCGACTCAACTGCTATGCTCTCTTTCTTTCTCCCGGCGACGACTTACAAATTGTAACTGTAAATAAACTTTTGTGCATTTAACTAGAACAGAGTTTTGTGCATTCGTCAACTTTTACAATAGCGTCGTAGAGGTACTAATGTCTAATTAGTAACGTTATGTCACAACCGTCTATTCGGTAGCGTAACGGTACAGTACTACTATTAAGAATTAGAGAAAAACCTGAGAGTAATGGCAATAAAGGGGTATGCCACACTCCCAAAATCTTCAAAACAGCAACCTAACCAGCGAATTCTGTTTAATATCATGTCCAAATTACAACTTTTTGGGTGAAGGGGTCTTACCGCTCAGTACGGGAGTACAGTCGGCATATTGTACACCTCACCAACAGAGTGGAGGAATTAATGGAAGTTTTATGATTTAAATATTTATCAATAAAAAAAGTAAAAAGTTAGCAACCTTAGTTGAGGGTGAGCCGAAGGCTCCATTTTCAATAGATAGTACACCGAGGTGTAGGGGAGGGGGCTATTCTATTCCCTGGATTGCTCCACTTTACCTTGGATCTTTACCTTATAATGCTGAGTGTTATGCAAGTACCATCTTTTAGTTTTTGGTATGACTCGACCTGGGATCGAACCTTGGTCTCGCGGATCATTAGCGAACACTCAACTCATTAGGCAATTGCAATAAATACGTGACATTTACAACTCTATCTTTTTCTTTTGCCCACGTTCCCTCTCTCTCTCTCTCTCTCTCTCTCTCTCTCAATGTTTCTTTCAGGTATGTCTTTTAAAGACGAGCAGAGTTACCTTTCATTGCACGAGACATTATGTATTATATCAATCATAAGTCAAGAAAGTTAAATGGTTCTATGTATCACTAACAATTCAATTGAACAGTTACACATAGTTAAATGATCAAACTGTTCCATTTCAAACAATTCAATTAGGTATAAATCATTTATTTGGTTTCCATTTAAATGTTAAACAGTTCTGTTTGTCCTATAGATGGGATCCTCCCTGGTGGTACTACTCCGATCCAGAGTGGACCTGGGAGTAATGGCAATGAAAATGTACTCTCCATTTCATCATTACTGGAGCTTCATCATCAGATTTTTAATGTAATCTCATGCTAGAATAAAGTGATTATCGGAGAATACAACACTTGAAAGACCAGTAATGCTGGGGCTTTGGGGAATACAGAGTACCCCTTTAGTTCCATAGCTCCCAGGTCCACTCTGTCCCAGAATGGTAGCACCTGATACTATCCTATCTATGGGTCAAATAGAACTAAACAATGTACTTATTCTAAACTGAATTATTTAAAATAGAACTGTTTATATGTATAAAAAAGGATTTTGCATTAACCTACAATGGGTGATATGCCATATAACCAAACCCAACCAAATCAACATAAACCTGACCTTGTGAAAAGACAGGGTCTACCAAAAGTCAGTCCATCAAATTTCAGTTTGATATTTGTTGATGACAGGAAACTTGAAGCCTCAAAAGTATTAAGGTTATGAAGCAGTTTTCTCTGGTAATTTTTTCTGACATGACTCTACTTTCCAGAATATGGAGCATTTTGTTTTTGATAGTAATTCTTGTGTCAGTGCAAATATTTGAAAGCTCGAGGTTACGCAGTTGCGTAATCAATGCTGCAAGCTTAAGAAACAAATTATGTTGAGTTGTCCTTGGTTTAATAATTAACAAAGCTGATTCTGAGAACTATTGATGGCACCTGATTCATTGGAACTTTCCTCTCTCAGGAAGGTTTATGGTAATTTCTTTTTCTGAATCCGTTTCGGTAATGAAATTACTAAATTATGAACATAATCCTTTAAAATTTCCCTGCTTCAAAATCGTTTATTTGGGTAGACCTCGAGGCATAGTGGTTAAAGTGCTGGACTGTGGCGGGTTCGAACTGCAATCGTGATTTTACGTTCACTTTCGGGTAACTACCTTTGGGAAAGGTATGAACTCTTCTCCAACGATGGGTTAGATATTATCACTACCATTCTTCTACAAGGATGGATTTGGCATTAGATAGCCCACGAAGGTTGATATGCTGTTAAACTGAGAAACAAAATCTTTCATTAATTTACATTTCTCCAAACAATTCTGTGATTGATTACTTTGAGGTATCCACAAAGTAATCAATGAAAGAATTATCTGTACAACTTACCTTCCTATCCGTTTCAATTCAATAATAAACTTTCATCTAGAAATATAAGTAAAGAATTTTAAAACGTGTAAAGCCTTTATCAAAGATGTAAGTAAATCTTTTTAGAAATTTAGCAAATGCTTGTTTTTTAAGTAAAAAATATCTCTGGGATGCGACATGTAAACTACTACGTGACAGAACAATTTTTGTGATTTATATTTTCATAGAGTTGGCGGTGGAGAGTCCTTATGACGTTAGGGCTGAACTGCAACATTGTAGTAAACAGGTTGAAGTTCTAATCGTATTATTACGTTCACTTTCGGACTAAAAACTTAGGGAAAAGTATGAGCTCCCTGAGGTATGGGTTAAATTGTACTACTACTGTTTTACTACAAAGATTTCTTTGACAATATATTACCCATGAGCGTTGACGTTTTTAAAAGCAAAGAAAGAAGCAAACAATCATTCGCAGTATAACGTTTACTTTAGGACATAGCAGAGGAAAGGTACTACGAGCTGTCCATTGAATCCGACGATGGTGTCCAGCTGGGTTTTTTCCTCCAGATTTTCCGATTTTTGGTCAGTTGGTTTGTTTTACAGCGTATCAGCCCTTTTCGAGTCATTTGACACCAAATTAGATTTCAAACTATTCAGTTAAGCATAAGTACACAGTTTTAATGTCAAAAACACTTTATTTCAAACAATTCAGTTTGGCATGAGTACGCAGTTTCCATATCAAAAACAGTTCTATTACAAACAATTCAGTTTAGCATTAGTGCACTGTTTAGTTCTATTTAACTCATAGATATGACCCTATCAAATGCTACCATAGAGTGGACCTGGGAACAATGGTAATGAAGGGGTACTCTGCATTTCCCAAAACTCCAGTATTACTAGAACCTCACAATCAAATTGTTTAGTGTCAATACCAGGACACTCGTTGGAAGGGGATCTTATCCCTATGCAGAAAAGCAGTCGGTGTATTCTACGACAGAGCAAAATTTTTTTCGACGTGTATTTTCTATTGTCTAAAGGAATGTTAATGACCCACATATTTCTTTTATGCCTGAGTTTTGGTCAACCTGTTTAACCTGCCCTTTCTCTAAGTTGAGAATACAGTATCTGTTTTGGCAGTTTGCGGTACTCAGGTCTGCTCAAGTGGCTTGCCCATCTAAAATTGTGTTTGGGGAGTATATTGAACATATCAGGGAGTTTAGATTTTTCCGGTATTAATTTATTTTAGATACGCTGCCATCACTTGATACTTAGTATTTTGCCCACAATACGCATCATATAAATGTGAAGTCTCTGGGCTTCCGCTTTGTATGCAGTCAAAGTTTCTGTGACGTACACGAGGGTTGAGAAAACTATGGCACAGTGTACAACACTTTTAGTGGAGGTACCCGTGGTGTAATGGTTATCGTCGTAGGAAATGGACACAGCGACACGAATTCAAATACTGGACGAGACTGATTGCAATTCACATAGCACTAATACCATTGGAAAAGGTATGAATCCAATTATTCTCCCTCCAGCTATGGGTAAATAGTAGGGCAGACTGGTTTCTTCAGCCTTGGTGAGGTAACTAGTCTAGGAGAAGGAAAACTCTGATTTCAAACCTGTTAAACTCCGCTTAAAAATTGACCTTATGTCATAGCCTACTGCGGAGCGGAGGGGTTGGTAAATATGTACAACTCGTTTAGCTTTTATGAAGATGTCTTAGTTAAAGCAGACTCGCTTCCTCAGCCCACTAAATGTCTTGGAAATATCTGATATTAGTGTATCTAGCTATTATTTATTCTGTTGTTGTTGGCGATCGTGGAATCTAGATATTTGAATTAATTTTCTCGAGGTTGAACCTGACCCTCTATCTTTATGCCTTAGCCAGTGTCGTGAGTAACTAGAGGAGAGTAAATGGCTTCGATTTTTTTAGGTTAATTTCCAGCCCAGATGCCTTTAAAGATCTCGAGACACGTGTGCTTATTTCCCGTACATCCTGGTAGTTGTGTACCACAAAGGCAGTGATGTTAGCAAACATGAGCCCGCATACCAGAATATTTCTGATCTTTCTTGCTGATTTAAACTGACTGGCATTGAACAGGTTTGCATCGGTTCTACTCTGTGTCGATGATCTTTGGGGGGAATCAGAGAAGACATCAGACAAGTCTATGAAAAGAAAAATCGAGAACCGTGTTGGGGAAAGAACACAGACCAATTTCATTCCGTTCCAACTTCAAATTGTTCTGAGAGTTCTTCTCTTAAGCTGCCTGATACATTCATTCCTGTAAACAAAGCAGGTACGAGCCTGACAAAGTGGTCAGAGCACCCTAGTTTCCGTGGAATATTCCATGGTTCTTCCTTGTTCACAGTTTCGAGAGCCATTGTGAAATCGAATATCATACTGAGGAACATATTCTGCTCAGTGCATTTCTCCTGTATTTATCGTGAGGAAATCATGTTCCTTGGTTTCTGTGGAGCCCAAGGTTTGAAATGTTCACCTAGGGTCGATATTTTGTTGAGCAGTCTATGGGCGAACACTTTTCAGGCATGGAGAGAAACGTGACCCAAAAGTAGTAGTCTCAGTTTCGTCTGTTTTCCTTCTTGAAAATGATGACTAGTTCAGTCTGCAGAGATTTCTAAGGTTCCTCAAGCTTTGCTAATGATGGTTTAGATTACCTCGACAAGCCTTCTAACTCCTCCTCTAATAACGTCTGGATGCATTACGTTTGCACCCAGAGACTTTCCCTCGTGGAGCATAGAGATAACCTTTCTCATTTCGTCCAGGCCTGGGCTTGTACACACCCTGTGTTGGGTTGGCCTTGGATCAAAGTTTTCAACCGCATTTTGTTCTATTGTCAATGGTTCAATGAACATGTAGCAAAGTGGCCCTTCCACTTAGTAAGAAGTTCGTGTTTTACTGGGATTATTGTTTTTTGTTTTTTTGACGAAGGCTAGCAGTTGTTTTGGGTGCTTCACGCTGGGTCCCCATACAGTCCTTATGCTGTGGTAAAAACTTTAGGGGTCATTAGACACTGAAATCGTGGAGTTCAGCTGCTTTTGTCAGCTACCATTTATCTTTTGAGTTCTCTGCGTCTATGTCGAAGTTGACTACATGTTCTATATCTGGATCGGTGTTCTTGCTGAGCATATTATTCTTGGCTGGGTTTCTGTTGTTAATTAGCTCTTCCAGCTCCAGTCTTCCTGCTTCCTTAACAGCAGTTCCGAATTTCTCTTTGGACACCTTATACGCGATTGATTTGAAGGCGTTCCATTTTTCTTCTAGAGTACCTGCTGGTATTTCAACTAGCCTGTCGTTTAGCAAAGCCTGCAGGTCATCCTTGACTGTTGATCTTGATCGTGTTGGTCAATGTTGTATTTTTGGCGCTCCTTAGATATTATGGCGCCACTCTTTTCGGATCTGTTTGAGTTGGTTTTGTCCAGATTATATTCCACTTGCTAGGCTGTAGTTGTATTTTTCTTAGGCTTTTTGTTTTATCCTAGTAAGCGTCCTACCAGTATGTGTATTTTTCTTTGTTGGAGTACATGTTTTGCAGGAGAATCTGGCAATGTTTTTAGGGTGCACAAATGTTTGCCAGTTGCTTGATTGTCCCTCTCTTCTTCTGAGAACGTGCTGCACCAGTAAAAACTGTCCAAAAAAGGATCAGTATCTCAGTGGTCACAGTGATCAGCAAATAGTACATGAAAGCGTGTACATCCAGTCTCACAGGTTGTCTCATGTCTGGCTTTTTGTCAAGTCTCTGTCCTTCCGTAAATGTTTGAGCTACATGTCTGTTGACTCAGAAAAGCGTTCCTCCACCCTTAGGATTATCATCCTCGGGTTCGAGCAGCCCTGTTTGATAATAATCTCATTGGAATGTTCCATATACACACACACGCACATATATATATATATATATATATATATATATATATATATATATATATGTATATATATCACTCAACATCGGCCGCCGAAGCAAACGGATTGCAGTCGGATATATAAGATGTATTATTATTATTATTATTATAAATCCTGCTAAAATCATTTTAAACTTTTTAAATTATAGATAATAAAGTAATCTTCTATAATAGATAAATAGTAGAAATAAGCGGTAAAATATACGTTAGAATTCGTGTTGCCACACTTATAGATGTATTAAAATAACGTAAATTTACGTTCGAAGTAAAAAGAGTTCAGCAACGTTTTTTTAAGCAAAGAAAGGTCTGTAAAATGCTTTTTTTTCTGTTTTGATAATAGTTATAGAATAATTTATTTCAGTTTGGTTAGGAAATACAAGAAGATGAAAAGAACACTCTATCTGAAGTAAAAAAAAGAAATTAAGGAAATTTGGAACAAAAAATTCTTCTCTTACATTTTGTATTTATTCATATATCCCACTTATAAGGGTAGGTGTATTGATTTTAATGGAGAAAAAAGCAATCTATGAGAGGTATTTCAGATTATTATAGCCGTGTGGAAATCACACCCCCAAACTATCTCACTTTTGGCCCACTGAACCTCTCCCCGAGGATGTGATGGCACTTTTGAGTCCTTCTGTTTTGAGACTCCTGACGTCGAAATATTAATAATAATCCATCATACATATTAAGATTATTATCGTTCATCTTCATAATTCTAGTTGCTTCTTATCACAACTGACTCATGCTGTCACTTTTACGACAGTGAGGAAACAAAAACAAAGAATGAGTTCTTCACCTATAAAAAGCCACTGAATATCCTGTCTCAGGTTGATCAGCGCCATATTTGCTTTTACACACCGGTAGAATGGAAGTAGATTTATTTATCTATCTATTTTTGATGAAATTCCATCGATCATTTTTTTTTTACTAATGTTCCTTTCGTCTTCTAAAATACAGTTGCTTCTTATCACAGTTTACTAGAGGCGTCATTTCTTTACTGTCAGATAATAATGATTGATAAAACTTCATCTTAATAAATAAATAAATATCGATGATCAACTTACCATCTTTAGTGAGTGTGCATTACATACCAAAAAACCAGCACATGTAATGGTGGGCTGAAAAGTTCATTGTCCGAAAATTTATCATGATGACGTCAAACCTGCTGTTTATGTCTTTTTGGATCAATGGGGTCAAAGCACTGCAACATCAATGCAAGATTTGTGTGGACCGTGAGGAATACTCTGTTGAAAAAATAAACACATTTGGTCGTATTCCATAAGAATATTTTGGTTTGTAGAGAAGAGGAAAATCTCATTTTTGTTTCGGCGAGCTATTTAATTCAACACTGAATTTCACCCAATCAGGATGACTTATCCCATTCAGCCCGGACCTTCATTTCCGGCTGGCAAAACGGGTGAGCGGCCAAACACACTCTCTTCGGCTGGAGGCGGCGACCAGAACGGACGTGTCTCTGGTCGCCCCTGCTTAGCGATGCCTTATAGCTAAACAAGCCACCCGGTGTGGACATATCACCGTGGCTTTAACCCTAGCAGCAGCAACATGGACATTCAACGAGGGAACCTTCTAATTTATGGATTCTTTGCGTCTAATATTTTAGACCAAGGAATCCCAGTTGAATATGAATTAGATACGTTCAACATGCCTTCCACAAGCACCACAGAAATTTACTATGTCGATTCGAGCGCCACTCCGCTCTCGACAAGTTCCCTTTTCACCTCTGGTACACTGTAATGGAGACAACGCACGCCTCTCCCCGAAACACCAGACACACGAAGCTACACGGTGGCCTTGAATACTTCCCTCACACGTCCAACGACACGCTGCCATTTCCAACATCCCGCTAAGCCATTTCGTCTCCAAAACCAACAAACCTAAATACCACGAGTTTTGCAGCGCCAAGAACAAACCTCCACAAAGCTGCAAATAAAGAACTTTCGTTCTTGTGTGTTGTTATAAAGCAAAGTCTTGTAATTCATTTCTTGTGCCATAAAATCTATAGTGTTCGGGAAAATAACTAATTCCCACAAAACACGTAATAGGTTAACCTAGGAACTTTTCAGGCGATTCTCGTACGCTAATCTAATAAATACCTCGGAGACTGACTGCTGGGCAGATTTTTTTTTTTAGAAATGTAGCATATTGCTCCGTCAGAGATAGTTAATTGTTGGATGAGATAGAAGAAACCCCAAAACACAAATCACACCAAATGTTTTGGCTTCTGGTGTTTTATTCTCTCTATTCGATTCCTGAGACCGTGAAAGTTGTAGGAAAATAACAATGGACACAATGTGCGGGGTAGATTCTTCATTCTGGTAGTGGGAACTTTATCTTTGACTCTCTCTCTCTCTCTCTCTCTCTCTCTCTCTCTCTTTCTCTCTCTCTCTCTCTGTACACATAAACGCTTGTCTCCTCGCACCCCAGTCACCAAAAGTGAACGAATCGAGAAACCTGTTTTATTTTTTAGGATTCATAAAACACCTAACCCCGACACCCACCTTGCGTGGGCGATATCGTCCGATTAGTTCCAATTCTTTCTTTCATTATTTCTTTGGCCCAGTCAGCTGGAGCAGCAGAATCCATCGACAGCATCTCTCCAGAGGGGTAAGATTTCGCCAACGAGTGTCCTGGATATGATATTTAACAATCTGATGGTGAGGCTCACTAATGATAGAGCTTTGGGGAATGCGAAGTACCCCTTCATTACTCGTTCCCAGGTCTGCTCTGGCCCGGATTGGTAGCACCTGGAAGGATCCTATCTATTGGTCAAATAGAACTGTTTGAAATTTAAACTGTCTACTGAAATAGAACTGTTTTTACATTTAACTGTGTGTTAACAAATGAATGAAGTTTGAGTTGTTAGGGAAGCATAGCGATGCTTGAAACCATTTGAAATTTGTTGACATGCTAAAATGAATTGCTTGAAAGAGAAGCGTTTAATTATTTTACTGTGTATAAACAAATTACTGGTGTGATACATAGCAATATTTGAAAACTTTTAACTATGTGCAAACAAATTATTAATTGTAAATAGAATTATTCATATTAGAAATAACTAAAGCCATTTAACAGTATGAAAATAATGAGCACAGGCTCGTGTAAAAATGTTATCTGCAAAATGTGTTTTGAAATCATATATTTGATATATATGAATAAAAAGGATTTGGCATTAAATAACCTACAATGAAAATGGTCATATTGGTAATTAAAAACACCCCGGAACATGTATCAGAATTGAACTTTATATTTCTATTTTAAATCCAAACTAAAATTGAAGAGAAAGAAACAATTTCAAAATTAGGAATCAAGAAAAAGTTGGAAGAAGCTGTTTGATGAGTATCGAGAATGTTGCTTATGCATAACCCTATTTTACCAAAAGTATTTTGTTCAAAAAGATATCTAGACTCGCTTTATAATATCTTTTTCAAAATATATATATCTCCTGAAATCCGTTCGGTGAAACCTAGGTAGGTAGTTTCTGACTCTTTTCGGTATTCTAGTTTTACTCTGCTTAATGTATTGAGAAATTTTACATATTAGCTTAGGTAATTCTGTCGGTGTTTTTTTTTCTTTTTTTTTTTTTTCGTGACACATTGAGGTGCTTTTTCATTATTTTCACGTAGTACGGATGTTTTTAGTCTTTTCAATGTTTTATTAAATTTTTCCCAGATATCAGTTTGAGATATATTTTTTATCTACAAATTGCATCATTTTTTTTTTATCACGCCTCCAGAGTTATAGAAATAGATCCAAAAAAATTATATATATATATATATATATATATATATATATATATATCAAAAGTCATACCAAAGACTCAAAAAATGTTACTTGACGCTACCTTGCTTAATACTCAGAGTAAGTGTAGCGATTCATGGAAAGGAGTGACACCCTCCCCAACACCTTGGTGTAGAACTAATGATAAGGGAGACTTCAGTTCGCCTTCGACTAAGGTCGGCCAACTTATATATATATATATATATATATATATATATATATATATATATATATATACGTGACAAAAAACTTTAAAAGAATATATAAGAAAATAACGAAAGTAAATTCGATGGTATGTATAGATGATAATATGAACAAAGAAGATATTCCGAAGAGGTTTTCAATTGTATATGAATAAGACGCCACTAGTTTAATTTTTAAACCATTTTCAGGGCAATGTTATCCTGTGATTTTATTTCATTCGAAAAATTATCTTCAAAATCATATCATTTTCGAAATAATTTTTCAAGAGTAGTCAATATCACATTATAACATCACCCTGAACATGGTTTAAAAGACAAAAACGTGTACTTAGGCATATTGTTCATATATGAATAGACACATCCTCTGAATATATTGTTCTTTATATTTTCATATATATATATCATCATCATCATCATCATCATGCCGTGCCGCCAGCACGGATATCCTTGACCACCTCTCGCCACTTTTCCCTATCGTTCATTACCTCCGGCAGGTCTTCTGGGTTACATCCTGTGTCCTCACATAGCTGCTGTATGTAAGTTCGGGCTGGTCGTCCTGCTTTTGCTTGGCCATATGTGGGGGTCCATAGGAGTACGTCACTTACGAGCTCGTCCTTGCTTCTCCAGCAGTGTCCGGCGTGTCTGGCTCGTCTAACCTGTATAGTTTTCGTGATTTGAGGCAAATGGCCGTACAGTTGGCGTCTCGTGGGGTGTTGTCGCCAGGACTTGTTCAATATTGCTCTCAACATTCTTGTGTAGTTGCCGTCAAGTTTCTTCTCCAGCCGTTTGGTTAGCGTCAATGTAGTGCATCCATATAGCAGTATCGATACAACCGCTGCCAGGAAGAAACTGCGTTTCATTTCATCGGTCAGGTCTGATTTCCATATGATTGAGAGCCTATCTATAGCCGTCCATGCTTTCGTCAGTCGTGTGTCGATGTCGTTTTCTGTTGATGAGACGCTACTTCCTAGGTAGGTGAATTTGTCCACTACCCTCAGAGAGGCTCCGTCTCGTGTGGTAATGTTGCCCGTTTGGTTGTAACACATATATTCAGTTTTGTGCGCATTGACATGGAGGCCAATGCCTGCTGCAGCTCGTTCCAAACTATGCAGTAGTGTCTCTGCTTGATTAGGCGTATTCGCCAGTAACGTTAAGTCATCAGCGTAGCCGGCGTCTGTGATTGTTTTTGCGGGGTACCTTTTGCTTCTTTTCTTAGTCAGCTCGAAGCCATTTTCTCTGATTTTGTCAATCGAAGTTCTAAGCACGTAGTCTAGACAGATGATAAAGAGGTATGGGGCTAGCGTGTCTCCTTGTAGTACTCCTGCAACAATGTCGAAGTATTCCGTGTCTCCATCTGGTGAACGTACTTTAACTTTTGTGTTTCTGTAGAGGATCATTATTGCTGCTACGGTTTCTTTTGGTAGGCCGTATGCTAGTAGGATTAGTTCCATTTTCCCTCTGTGGATGGAATCGAAGGCCTTGGTAAAGTCGACAAATAGTAATGTCGCCTGAAGGTTTTTTGCCCGAACGCCTTCAAGGATTCTACGGATGGTCAATATTTGTGAGGTTGTGGATATATATGTATATACTGTGTGTGTGCGCTAAATCAACTACTAAACCATGGGCAGAATGTTATACAAGGTCAATTTTTAAATGGAATTAAGCTGGTTTGAATTTAGAGTTTTCCTTCTTTTACAGTGGTTGCCAAACCAAGACTAAAGAACCTAGTCTGCCCTTAAGATACTGGTAAAACGGATAGTTTCCTGACTTACCCAAAGGCATTAGCGTGAAGTGAAACGTAAAGAGTCTCGTACAAGATTCGAGTTCGGGTCACCGATTTCATTTGCTGCGACAATAACCGTTTCACTCACAAGTGTACAGCTATCGAGACAAAAGATGAATTTACCAAGGCAGAAATGGACAATGAAGGAAACGTTAATTTTCTTTAATTTAGTTGTCTAAATTTCTGAGACGAAGCTTGGTGATTTTTATCATAACAATAATAAATAACCACAAAGATGAAGACAATAGTCCGAAAACCCTTAATGACAAAAATTCTTTAATTTTTGTCCTCCTGCATTCCACAAACTTATTTCAGTGAGTTTTCTATTGGTCGAGGTGTCTCTAAAATTCTGATATTGTGCAAAGCTACGCTACTGTATTTCTTTTGATATTCCTCATCCAAATCTTGTCTCATGGCCTGTTAGTGTATCTTGCTCTGTTGAGTTACCTAATTTGCATATTCAGCTATAAAAATCAAATAACTCTCTTGTTCTTTACAAAATATCAGAATATTTCATCATAATTTTGAATAAGTGATTACTAGTTGATAACTGTATATAATCGAATCTTTTAGTTGTCTAAATTTCTGAGAAGAAGCAGTTCTGATTCCGTTAGCCATAACAAAGCATAGAGTGGAATACAATATGGGAACCGATAATTAAGAAGACTTGATGAAAAAAATCTGAAAATGGGCACAGGTAAAAAATCATACATAATAGTTGTAATCCGTGTCAAGTAAGAATATTAAGTTTATAACTCCCAAAAATTCATTCTGAATTCTCTAGCAGGACACGTAGCGTAACGGTTATAGGCATTGGTTCCCTAAGCTTCTAAGGAGAAAATCATCTGGAGGTTGCAGGTTCAATCCTGACTGAAGGCAAGTAACAACACAGGAATACTTAACACTTGTACCCGGTTATAGCAAACGGAATCAGAACATGCGACCCCCACCCCGTGGATTCAATAAAGGACGTAGTTCGAAGTTCCCTGCAGGTTCCCGAGTTCGACAAACACCTGAAGAAGGCCGGAGGACATATCGGCCGAAATGTTGTGGAAATAACCATGAAGACAATAGTCCGAAAACCCTTAATGATAAAAATTGAATCTTTTGTTATTTAAATAAAGCCACAGTCTTATTACACAAAACGGTTACTATTAGATATTATTAATTGCCAAGCTCCACAACATTGGACTCTTAAACAAAAATATGAAGATGAAGCAGTCGAATCTAATTACTGATCAGGCTCATCGTTGCTTAACTTCCCCCACGTTGGTTCTTGTCGTATTTGATAGGGGGTTGAATCTAGAGTTTTCGAGCTTCTAGATTGGCTGTTTTTCCAAGGTGAGACAGCATCGTCAACCCTACTATACATAAAGAGAGAATAAAAAATCAAATAAAAGAGAGAGCTAGGAAGATGCAGAAGGTAATGAAAAAAAGGGTAGAGATAAAAAAAAAAAAAAAAAAAAGAGTGAGATAAAGTGAGACGGAAAAGAGTGGAAATCAACGTGAGCAAAACCTATGGGAGCAGGAGAAATGGAGATTAAACAAATTTAGAAAAAGAAAAATAGAAGCAATTGGTAAAAGATTAAGAAAGAATGAGAGAAAGAAAGAAGGTGAGAAAGAAAGATATACGAAAAGGAAAGACGAGGAATAGATAAAAAGAAAGAGTGAGAGATTAAGAAAGAAGGTGAAAAAGAAAAAATACGAAAAGGAATGACGAAGAATATATAATAAGAAAGAGTGAGAGATTAAGAAAGAAGGTGAAAAAGAAAGAAGGTGAAAAAGAAAGAAGATGAAAAAGAAGGACAAGGAATAGATAAAAAAAAAGAGTGAGAGATTAAGAAAGAAGGTGAAGAAGTAAAAAATACGAAAAGGAATGACGAAGAATAGATAAGAAAGAGTGAGAGATGAAGAAAGAAGGTGAAAAAAAGAAGGTGAAAAAGAAAGAAATATGAAAAGGAAGGACAAAAAATAGATAATAAGAAAGAGTGAGAGATTAAGAAAGAAGGTGAAAAAGAAAGAAATATGAAAAGGAAGGACAAAGAATAGATAATAAGAAAGAATGAGAGATTAAGAAAGAAGGTGAAAAAGAAAGAAGGTAAAAAAGAAAAAAATACGAAAAGGAAGGACGAGGAATAGATATGAAAGAGTGAGACATTAAGAAAGAATGTATTAAAGTCATGCGCCATGAGTAGGATGTGACACAAGGTCATTTTAAAGCGGTTTTGTTTTGCTTTTGTTGGGTTTTATGGCATATAAACCCTTGTCGGTTATTTAATACCTAATCTTTTAAAAGAACCTGAGCTTATTTTTTGCGCACAGTTTAATGGTTTCAAGCATTTCTACCAAACATAAGTAATTCTATTTACTATTAATCAGTTGCTTGCACATAGTGATTTCAAGTATTACTATGTAACAGTAACAATCTAACATCAGTCATTTGTTTGCACACATTTAAATCGATATTCAAATATGATCTGCAAGAGAATAATTCGAAGGTAATTTTATTTTTAAGTAAATTATAATTAATTTGTGTGCACACTAGTATTGCCATTGTTTCTACACGGTTAAATGGTTCCAATTACATTTATCTGACACAAATTCTCTTCAATATTAATCATGTTTGCACACAGTTAAATGGACCTAAGTATTGCTGTGTATCACTACCAAATCAATTAAACATCAGTCATTTGTTTACACACAGTTAAATAGAGAAACAGTTCTATTTCTAATAATTTAATTTAGTCATTTATTTGCACACAGCTTAAATGTCAAACAGTTCTATTTGACACATGGATGGGAGCCTATCAGGTTGTACCACTCCTGCCCAGAGTGGACGTGAGAAATAGCAATGAAGCGGTACGTCACCTCAAAGCTCCCGGAATGGAGTCTCACAATCAGATTGTTTAGTGTCATATCCAGGTCACTTATTGTGGGGGGCCTAACCCCTCTGCAGAGATGTAGTCGGAGTATCCTACAGTCCTAGTCGGCTAGCCTAAATTTTTAAACGAACTTTAACAGGTTTGAATTCAGTATTTTGCTTCTTCTTGATCGATTGCAATATCAAAGAACACAGTCTACTCAACTATTTACCTATAGCGAGAAGGAAAGTTGTTTGACGCATACTTTTCCTCGGATTTTTAGCGTTATGTGAAATGCAAAGACTCCTTCAGGACTTAAAATCGGGTTGCCATCTCCATTTCCAAAGCAGAAAAGAGAGAGATGTGGGGGAGAGAAAAATTGTGTGGAAGGGAGAAAAAAATGAAAGAATGTGAGGTACTATTTACCAACCCCTCCGCTCGGGCAGGATATGACACAAGGTCAATTTTAAGCGGAGTTTAACAGGTTTGAATTCAGAGTTTTCCTTCTCCTAGACTAGTTGCCTCACCAAGGCTGAAGAACCTAGTCCGTCCTACTATTTACCCATAGCTGGAGGGAGAGTAAGGGTGTTCATGCCTTTCCCAAGGGTATTTGCCCGAAAGTGAACGTAATAGCGCGACTGGAGTACGAACTCGCGTACTACGATCCCGCAGTGCATCGCTTTAACCATTACACCACGAGGACACCCCCAATGAAAGAATGTGAGGTAGATAAAAAGTTAGAGAGAATAGGATAGAGATGGTTGGTTGGTTGGTTGGGTTTTATGGCATATCAACATTCGTAGGTTATTTAATGCCAAGTCCATCTCTATACAAATACTCAGTTCCATTTCAAACAATTTAGTTTAGCATAAGAATGCAGTTTAAAGGTAAGTACACAGTTTAATTGTCAAAATAATTTCTATTTCAAGTTATTCACTTCAGTCAAACAGTTCTTATTCAAACAATCCCGTTTAGTATAAGTACGCAGTTTAAATACCAAAACGGCTCCATCCCAAGTAATTCAGTTCGCGGTTTAGTTCTATTTGATCCATAGATAGGGCCCTATCAGGTGCTACTACTCCGGGCTAGAATGGACTTTGGAGCGATTACAATGAAGCGGTCCTCCACATTCCCCAAAGCTCCAGCATAACTGGAACCTCACCATTAGATTGTTTAGTGCCATATCCAGGACCCTCGTAAGGGATGGGGTCTCACCCCTCAGCACAGGTGCAGTTGGTGTATTCTACAGCCCCAGCCAACTGGGCAAATAGAATAGTGAGATTAGAAAGAGGAAGCAAAGGGATATAGAAAAGAAACAATAAAAAAAAACGGAGATAGAAAGAAAGAGTGAAAAAATAAGAACATTTTTATATATTGGTTTGGTTTGGTTTGGTTTGGTTTGTTTGGTTTTATGGCATATCAACCTTTGTAGGTTATTTAACGCCAAATCCATTTTTATGTAAATAATCAGTTCTATTGAAAACAGTTAAGTTTAGCATAAGTACACAGTTCAATTGTCGAAAACATTTCCATTTCAAAGTATTTAAGCAGTTATATGTAATAATGCAGTTAAGTGTAAATACAGTTTTAATGTCGAAAAACAGTTCAATTTGAAATAATTCAGTTAAGCATAAGCACGCAGTTTGAGTGTAAGTACGGTTTAATTGTCAAAAATGTTTCTATTTCAAGCTATTCAGTTTACTCAATTCATTTTAGCATAAGTATGCTGTTAGTTCTATTTAACCCATAGATAGGGCCCTATCAGGTGCTACCACTCCGGGCCAGAGTGGACCTGGGAGCGATGGCAATGAAGGGGTACTCCGCATTCCCCAAAGCTCCAGCACTGCTGGAACCTCACCATCGGATTGTTTAGTGTCATATCAGGACACTCATTAGGGGGGGGTCTTACCCCTTTGCAGAGGTGCAGTCAGTGTATTCTACAGCCCCAGCTGACTGGGCAAATTTTTATATATTGTGAGGAAGTTTGCTTTACCAGTTGATTACGTGTTCCTCAAACCTATTGCATGATTGATTGATTGTCTGCCCTACTATTTACCCATAGCTGGGGGAAGAACAGATGGATTCAACCCCTTGTCAAAAGCATTAATGCGACGTGAAACATAGTTACGCTCAGGAATTGAACTCGTGTTACTGATTAAAGATTTCAATACCATGAAATGCATTTTCCTGAAGCTGCTGAACACATCAACAACAACAAAAAATAACTGTTATGTAAATTTGATCAGATGTGGAAATGTTTATTATCGCATAGCATTTACAAATATATCGCTAATTCAAATACTCAGTGAAAACCCTTAAGCACACGACATTTCAATTTTCAAAAAAATTGCTACCAGATTACCAATATCCGACAGAGACTATTTATATTCTTTATAGAATAATAGTTGCAATACTGTTATATATATATATATATATATATGTGTGTGTGTGTGTGTGTGTGTGTGTGAGTGTGTGTGAGAGAGAGAGAGAGAAAGAGAGAGAGAAAGAGTGTTTATATATATGTTTATATATTTCCATATAGATACATGTTTATATTTGTGTATATATATTTGTGTATATATATCCATATGTATGTATGTGTATATATATATGTGTGTGTGTGAGAGAGAGAGAGAGAGGGAGAGAGAGAGTGTGTGTGTGTGTGTTTATATGTATGTTTATATATTTCCATAAAAATGGATACATGTTTATATATATATATATATGTATATATATGTATATATATATGTGTGTGTGTGTGTGTGTGTGTGTGTGTGTGTGTGTGTGTTGATCTTAGAAGATGAAAAAAAGAGAGTAATAAATAGTTTCAAAAAGTGAAGAGGGCGATAGGGATGAATAAAGATAATTGAAAAATTCTGTCGCCAAAAAGAACTCTGAGACAGGTTTTTAACTAAAAAGACATTAAACGAGGATTTTACTTTCAGAGTCGAAAGAGAAGGTTTGGTTCGTTTGTGTTTTACTGTATATTAACCCTTGTCAATTATTTAATGTCGAATCATGTTTATACATATATATATATATATATATATATATATATATATATATATAAATGTATGCATTCATCATCTGACCACACCGTTTCCCCTACCCTAAATCGAACATCATTTTTAAAACCTGCCCATAAATAATATACTCTTGACAACACAATAATATACATATATATATATATATATCATAATCATCATGTCGCGCTGGTAGCACGGATATCCCTGACCCTCTCTCGCCACTCCTCCCTATCGTTCATCGCCCTAGGCAGGTATTCAGGACAACATCCTGTATCCTCACATAGCTACTGAATGTATGTTCGTGCTGGTCGTCCTGCTTTTGCACGACCATGTGTGGGGGTCCAAAAGAGTACATCACTTATGAGTTCGTCCCTGCTTCTCCAGCAGTGTCCTGCATGTCTGGTTCGTCTAACTTGAATAGTTTTCGTAATAGGAGGCAGGTGGCCGTACAGTTGGTGTCTTGTGGGGTGTTGCCGCCAGGACTTGTTCAAGATTGCTCGCAGCATTCTTGTGTAATTGCCGTCTAGCTTATTCTCCAGCCATTTTGTTAGCGTTCATGTAGTGCACCAATAGAACAGTATCGATGTGACCGCTGCCTGGAAGAAACTGCGTTTCATTTTATCGGTTAGGTCTGATTTCCATATAATCGATAGCCTATTGATAGCTGTCCATGCTTTCGTTAACCTCGTTTCGATGTCCTTTTCGATTGATTCGACGCTGCTTCCTAGGTAAGTGAATTTGTCTACTAGTTTAAGAGGGGTTCCTTCTAGAGTGGAGATGTGCATGTTTTGTGTGCATTAACATAGAGACCTATGCCTGCGGCTGCTCGTTCCAAAATATGCAGTACTGTTTCGGCTTGGTCGGGTTTATTTGCCAGTATCACTATGTCATCGGCGTAGTCGGCGTCGGTAATTGTTGTTGCGGGGTACCTTCTGCCTCTTTTCTACGTCAGCTCGAAGCCATTCTCTCTGATTTTGTCAATCGATGTTCTAAGTACGTAGTCTAGACAAATGATAATTAGGTACGGAGCCAGCGTGTCCCCTTGTAGTACTCCTGCTACAATGTCGAAGTATTCTGTGTCTCCATCTGGTGATCGTACTTTTACTTTGGTGTTTCTATAGAGAATCGTTATTGCTGCTACGGTTTCTTTAGGTATGCCGTAAGCTAGTAGGATTTGTTCCATCTTTCCTCTGTGAATGGAATCGAAGGCCTTGGTAAAGTCGACCAATATTAATGTCGCTTGTAGGTATTTTGCCCGTACACCTTCAAGGATTCTACGGATGGTTAATATTTGTGAGGTCGTGAATCTATTTCTTCGGAAGCCATTTTGGTTTTTCCTAAGTATGTTGTCGATTTTGGGTTCTATGCGGTTTCGTAGTAGGACATTGTAGATTTTGGCTGCTATGGATGTAAGTGTTATGCCTCGGTAGTTTTTGGCTAATCCGAGCTCCCCCTTTTTAGGGAAGGGGAGTATGCATCCCTTCATCCATCTATCTATCGGATTTTGATTGTATACTGCGTTGCAGTGTCGGAGCAGTATGTCGTCGAATTGTCTAGTCTTCCATACTTCTGGAGGAATCTCGTCCAGCCCTGCTGCTTTCCTATCTTTAATTTTTTGAGAACCGAGTCGAGTTCTTCTTTTGTGAACGGTCCTAGTTTAATGTCTAATTGTTTACTAATTATTCTGGTGATTGGTTCATGTGTTATTTTAGGTGGGTTTCCTAGTAGGTTTTCGAAGTGCTGCTTCCACAGTTTGTTCTTTCTTGTTGGTTTGCTGCTTTCAGTTTTGCTTTGGCTGTGTTCTTTCTTCTACTCACTTCGTTTATTGTTTGCCAGGCAATCCTAGATTTTCTATCTTCCACCGAGTCTCTAATCTTATCTATCTGATTTTGAATGTATTCTGTCTGTTCCTTTATATATATGCCTGCTAATTGATATTGTGCCGTTTTTAGTTTTAAGGCATTTGTGTTTGTTGGGTTTTTTCGATAGTTTTTAGAGGCTGTTTTCACTAGTGCACGTTTTTCTCTCACCGCTAAAGTTTCCCATGGGACTCTATATTTAGTTTTGAGTTTTGTTGGAATGCATTTCGCTGCTGCCTCGAGGTGCGCATTGACGAAATTTTTATATTCGTCGTTTGGTGTACTTTTTTCGTCTTTTCTTGTAGTGTTTCGAATCTGTTTCTTAATTCTAATACGTATTTATCTCTAATGTCTCTGTGGTTCAAAAGGGCCCAGTCATAGTGTTTGGTGGTCGCTGCTCGTTTGGCGTTTTTTCGTAGGCTTAGCCGTATTTTCGCCGTGACTATTCGGTGATCGGTGGACACACCCTCGAAAGAGGAGTATGCCTCGCAATTCATTGCACTATTTTTCCATTTCTTGTTTATAAGGACGTAGTCTATCTGAGCTTTAGTATTGTTTGCGTACGTGTATGTCCATAGTTTGCCCTCCCTTTTTTGGTAGTTTTTATTGAGGCATGCTAATCTATTTTCTATCATGAAATCTGTTAGATGTTGCCCATTCCTATTTGACGTGTTGTGGAGGCTGTATTTGTTGTTTCCGTTTTTCCCGATTTGGGCATTCATGTCTCCGCCAATGACTAACATGTTGTGTTTCGGGATGCTAAGCACTAATGAGGATAACTCATCGTAGAAGGTGACTAGTTCAGTTTTTTCACTAACTTTGGTAGGGCTGTAGCAGGAGATGATTGTTGCTCTGGGGTTGCCGTTAAAAGTAGCTGCCATCATTCTAGGTCGTATTTTCTCAATGCTATTTAGCGTTTTTAATGCTCTAGGTCCTATAAGCAATCCTACCCCTCCTACTGCGGCGTTGACAGAGTTTTTCCATGCGGATACAATGACGAGCGACCATCCATTGCCAGTTTCGTGATATTTGATATCTTCGGTGTGTGTGCATCTGTGTTCTTGTATGCATATTATGTCAATCTTATGTTGTACGGCCGATGCGATTAGCTCTGGTAGTTGTCCTATTCTATTTAAGGTTCTTACGTTAAATGTCACTATTTGTAGTGTTTGCTTGCATTTTAGTAGTTTTGGTCATTTGAGCTCTGTAGCTGATTTTTCGAGGCCAGGGCTCCAACCTCAGCAGGACGCGCCCCCTTTTTACCCGCGCGAAGAGCGATGCGGTTTGTGTATGTGGTTTGAGTGTGGGTCACGGTTATCTTTCGATAGCTGTTTTATTCTCTTCTATAGAAGCCACTCTTATAAAGGAGCAGCAGTAGTTCCCCGATCGAACTAACGATCCTGAGGGTAAAGTCGTCAAACTCACGTCCAGGACCTGTTTAGGTATTGAGTTTGGTCGTCCATGGGTTTATTCAAATACCTCTACGTACATCATGCTGCTTCCCATGTGAACGAAAAAAAAGAGGGGGGATTTTATGTTTTAAGTTTTAACTTAGTTAAAGTCCAAGATTAAGGTACTTTTGTCAAACTTTCACTGGTACTGAATTTTTTTTTTTTTTTTTTTTGCGGTATTGGGACATTTTCCTCGACTTTTTAGTTTTTCTTTTTTCTTCTATACTACCGGTGGGAGCCGAGGAGGCTTTAGGAATTATAGAGCTTTTACAAATGACAATTTTTATTTTTATTTTTATTTTATTTTTTTGTGTGTGGTCGAACAAGGCAAAACGTTTTTGAATCTATTCTAAAAGTTAAAAATTGTTAGAGGCCTAACAGTAGTTTAGAAGAAAAAGTAAAAGCCTAAAGCTAACACAGCAACCCCCTCACCCAAAAAAAGAGAAAGGAGAAAAAAAATGATGAAATTAATATCCCTCCCCACCCCTTACTCGAACAGTAGACCGTCTCCATACCTAAAATTCAGTTGTAAATAAACGCTAAAAGGAAGAAGAATGATTTGAACTCACGTGCCAACAGAGGAAAAATGTTTCAATATTGGTCAGTATGTCTTTAAGTCCTATTAATTTAAAATGCTGAATTTTACAAAATGTTATGCTGTATTTTTGTTTGTAAAATAATGCTTAAACTGTGCGTTTTAAATGTAAAGACACGCTTACTATAAACCCAAATTGAATATATGACTCTGTCCAAATATCAGCGAACACGGCAAAACGTTTTTGAATCTGTTCTAAAAGTTAAAAATTGTTAGAGGCCTAACAGTAGTTTAGAAGAAAAAAAATATGTATATATAATGAAGTAACATGAGGATGATTTTAGTTTTAATCATTATCATTGCTCAACAAAATTCACCGCCAAACAGACATTTCATATTCACATCAAATAAACCTTTCGAGTTTGGTAGGATTAAAGAAAAAAATATAATTCTGATTGCAACACTCTAATTTCCCATACCGTCCTCGCCCACTCTTCCCTTCCCCCATTCCCTTCCTTCGTATCACCCCTTCCCAACAACAGACTGTGAAAATATGTGTATATATGTAAAGATGCATGCCAGTATAAACGCAAACATACGTATATATATACGCAGAAGCAACTGCACGTACACAAGCATACAAACATTCAACTTAGGCACACATACACACAAATAACCCCCACTTTTCGAACAAAAAACTAACCTCATCAGTCAGTCATGTTGAAAAGTTTCACCGTGTCTGACGAATGCAAAATGCATGAAACCCTGGGTCACAGACACTACCACGTAATATATATATATATATATATATATATACTCTGTCATTGATACACATAACCTACACTTGGTATTCTGTTGCGTATTATGGACTTTGGCTTTAATATAATTGATTCTTATCGTCTTGACCCGTGCTGCTAACTGTTAAAATATCTTATTCATACACATGGTGGAACCATGTAACTGCATGCAAATGAATCAATAATAATCAATTGTCTAATTAGTGTTAAATTGTCATACTCAAAACCGTCTTCAAAAGTAATATTAAACGGAATTTTCTATGCTTGATTGTTTTGCATATCTGTTGTAAAGAAAAAAACGATCAAACATATGGTATATACTGGCTTTAATATCATGGGTATATTAGCTACCGATATACATAATTTGTTTCGGAGAGGATTCCAGCAGCTATGTACCCCTAAGGAATAACATTTTGTTGATACCTTGGGGTTGGATAGATAATATTTCTAGCTTGTTTTGCACTTAAGTACGATATATTTTGAACAAATCGAAGTATTTTTTGCCGTAAATTTTGAAAATTCAGCTTTCTTTGTTTATAAACAATATATAGGAATGGTTTTACTTCCGATTTAGGAGAAAAGTTTTGGTAAAATCCTGATCTATTCAGTTATATCTATTTAATGTTAATGTTGGTTTGTTGGCTGGTTGTGTTTCATGACGTATCAACGCTTGTAGGTTATTTAATGTCTGTATATATAATTTGTTAATGAATACTCTGCAGGTAATGATTTTTAAAGAGTCGGAACTAATTTTTTGCATACAACTAAATGGTTTCAAGTATTTCTATTCAACACTAGTACTTTTATTTGCACGCAGTTTCAAGTTTTGCCATCTAATACAAGTGGTTTTATTTGCAGACAATTTCAAGTGTTTCTATCTGACACTAGTACTTTAATTTGCATGCAGTTTCGAATAATTCTATCTAACACGATAATTTTTATTTGCTCAGTGTCAAGAGTTGCAATCTAACATTAGCTATTTTATTTGCTCACCGTTTCAAGTGTTGCTATTATACGTTAGTACTTTTATTTGCAGACAATTTCAAGGGTTTCTATCTGACTCTAGTTGTTTAATTTGCATGCAGTTTCAAATGATTCTGTCTAACGCTATAAGTTTTATTTGTTCACCATTTCAAGTGTTGCTATCTGACATTAGCACTTTTATTTGCACGCAATTTCAAGCGTTGCTATCTAACTCATAGTTTCAAGTATTGCTATCTAACACTAGCAGTTTTATTTATTAACAGTATATCATGATCATCATCATTATGTCACGCCGACAGCGCAAATCTCCCTGGCCCTCTCTCGCCACCCGTCTCTATCGTCCATTGCTCTCGCGATGTCTTCAAGGCTACATCCCGTATAGAGACAGAGCTATTGAATATAGGTTCTAGCTGATCGTTCTGCCTTTTCTGAAGGAGTCCACAGGAGTATGTCGCTAATGAGTTCGTCCCCGCTTCTTCAGCAGTGTCCCACATGTCTGGTTCGTCTAACTTGGATAGTCTTCGAGATGGGTGGTAGGTGACCGTATAGCTGCTGCTTTATCGAGTACTGCCTCCAGGACTTGTTCAATACTCCTCGCAGTATTCCTGTGTAATTGATGTCAAGCTTTTTTTCCATACGTTTAGTTAGCATCGACATAGTGCATCCATATAGCAGTATCGGCACAACCGCTGCTTGGAAAAAAAACTGCGCTTTATCTTATCAGTCAGGTCTGGCTTCCATATCTGATAGTCTATCGATAGCTTTCCATGTCTTTGTTAGTTGCATGTTGATGTCTATCTCGGTTGATGAGACACTGCTTCCAAGGTAGGTGAACTTTCCTCTACTTTCAAAGAACTACCATTTATTGTGGAGATGTCACCTCTTTGATTAAAGCACATGAATTCTGCTTTGTCTGCGTTGACATGGAGGCCTATGGCAGCAGCTGCTCGTTCCAGACTAAGTAGCAGTGTTTCGGTTTGGGCGGACGTATTTGCCTGAAGTGCTCTGTCATTGGCGTAGTCTGCGTCCGTAATTGTTTGTGCGGGTATCTTCTGCTTCTTTCCTTTGCCAGCTTGAAACTGTTATCTTTCATTTTATCAATAGACATTCTAAGCATATAGTCTAGACAAATGATAAACAGGTACGGGCTTAATGTGTCTCCTTTTAGTACACCTTCTACAATGTCGAAGTAGTCTGTGTCTCCATCCGGGGAGCGGACTTTTAATTTCATGTTTTTATATAGCATCATTATGGCTGCGACGGTTTATTTGGGGAGGTCGTAGGAGAGTGATATTTGCTTCATCTCCTCTCTGTGTATGCAGTCAAAGGACTTGGAGAAGTCGACGAATAATATTGTTGCTTCTAGTTTTTTTTTTTTTTTTTGCACGCACAGCTTTTAGAATTCGACGAATAGTCAACATTTGTGATGTCGTGCATCGATTTCTCTGAAAGCCATTTTGGTTCTTTTTAAGTTTCTTCTCAATTTTGTGTTCTATGCGGTTAAATAATTTCAATTTTTAATATCTTACACTAATTGTCTTATTTATGCACAGATAAATTATTTCATGTATAGTTATCTAACACAAGTAGTTTTACTTTTACTATATTTAATAGTTTCAAATATTACAACCAAGCACTAGCTGTTTAATTAGCACTCAGTTAAAGGCTTTCAAGTTTTGCTATCTAACAGTAGTCGTTTTCTTTGTACACAATTAAAATGGTTTCAACTACTGCTACGTAACCCGAGTATATTTATTTGTACACAATTAAATGGTTACATACATTCCTGTCTCACATTAGTAGTTTTATTGGCACACAGTTAAATGTTTCACGTATTGCTATCTAACACTTTTGGATTACTTAGTTTTTCAATTTTCTCTATACTGTCTGATTCCTTCCTATTATTTACATATATATATATATATATACATATATATGAGAGCGAGAAACGTTTAAACAATAATGTTTCTCCCTTTTTTTACAAGGGTGGCCTGACGCCACGTTCTTCGAGGAGAGTATGTAAGATGTTCGCATACATCAATCAAACAAAAGTATTAAAGGCAACTACGTTTTAAACTCAAACAATAAGGCTGGTAACATATGCACTACGTTTTAATTGCAGAGTAACAAACATGGAGTTAGTTTCTACATTACTTTTACACATCCCTTGTATTTGAACACTTGAAAAAATAACCGATTTTATAACAAATTTCAATGTATCTATATACCTAATTCCTCCGCTAAAAGCAGAATGTGACACAAGGTCAATTATTATGCGGAATAAGGCGGGACTGGATTCGACGTTTTTCTTTTCTTTGACTGGTTTTCTTACCCTGGCTAAATAATCCAATTTTTAAGCGAAATAAGGTTGGTTTGATTAAAGAATTTTCCTTCTCCTCGACTGGCTACTTTACCAAGGTAAAATAATCCACCTTTCTTACAACTTAAGGTAGAACATATGTTCATGCCTTTTTTCAACAGCATCAGCCTGAAGAAAAACGCAAACGGCTTCCTCCATGATCTTTTACTCTCCACCAGTTCTCTAACAGAAACGTCAACAATGTGGAACAACTTGTTTGAGAGACTGAAGCAGATGATAATCTGAAGTTGATAAGATGAAACGTTCTGATACCCCAACTTGTTGTAAACGATTTCATTGACCATCGACCTCGAACGTTCCACGGTCATATCAAGAACTATGTGCTCTCTGTGTTCTTACATCTACGCTTGAATGCTGTCTGTTGCTATCGATGAATTTGTACGTTCTACACGAGGCCCCGCCTGCGGATTCATACGTCCCTCTGTAAATGCATCATACCAGGCCGATACCTGTTTATTGCTTGCTTACCATAAACAGCAATAATTTCACAGTTAATTCTTTTTTATTAGAGTTTTCTGTCGTCATGCAAAAATCATATCCCAACTCACACCTCAATATTTAATAGTTACTTTTTTGTGGCACTACAGATACATGTACTTAGGACTGTTCTGACTGTTGCAAGAAGTATTGCATATCTCCTGTTGCTTTTGGTTTCCAACCATATGAATTCAATCAATAATATTCTTTAGTCAGTGGAAACACATTCTATACAAATTATATTTACATTCCTTCAATAACGCCAGAGATAACCATTGATAATAGATATACGAGGGATGTCAAAAAGCTATGGTACAAAGATTTCTTAATGTTTATTACTATAGAAATAAAACATTGTGCATATGTTACCGGCAGTATTAAGCTACTTATTAGTCACCTTTTAGATTGATGTAATTGTCTCCTTGGTCCATGAAAACATAAATACTTTCCTATAAGAACTGGAATCACACTTTGCACATATCCAAAGATAGTGTATCAGTAAGGAGCCTCTTTCCGCATAAGTTTCGAGGCGCTGAAAATAATCTGAAGGAGCAAAGTCAGAACTAGGCGTTGGATGCAGTAAAACATATCAATCCATATCAAATCCATGGGTTGAGTCTCAATGGCTTTGGAATCCAGCGTGACGATACTTTCTGATATCAAAATCACCATTGATGATTTCACAACTAAGGAAGATCGAATTCCTCAACCATATCAAGAGGTTTGCCATAAAAGAAAATCAACGCTTGATTATTCCCAACTGTTTTACACCATTGCTTTAAGTTGTGGGATAGAGACAAGAGGAAAAAACTGTTGTAATAGTCGTTAAAAACAGCATAAAAATTATGATTGTCTGTCCTATAATAGTTGTTACATATAAATATGAAATTCATACAGCAAATATAACAACTATTATGGTACTGGGGCAGTATTCTCACTGGTTCTCTAACTTTGCTTGATCCTTTGAGCGGTAATCCTATAGCGTGTCTTGGGCAGGATATACCTGGCTGTTACCGACTCTCTCCAGATATACTATTAATTTGAATTCTGAGTTTTCTACTTGATATCAAGGTGAAAGAACCTAGTCTATCCTACTCTTTACTCAAAGCTGGAAGGAGAATAGTTAGATTCATGTATTTCGCAAGGGTATTAGTTCTATGGGAAATTCAAACAACCTGATCCAGGTTTTGAACTCTTGTCACCATATCCGATTCCTTTGACAATAACCGTTACAACAGGAGAGCCTCCAAAGTATTACATGCCCATCAATTTTTTTACTTTATTTTACTCACTGAGTTCATAGAAAGTCCATTTCAATAATGTGTATCTTTCTTTATGTCTGTCCAGTAAAGAATAAGATGAAAAATGACTGAAAGTCTTTGATTTATTCATCTGTTTTTCTATAAAGTTAATGTTTATAGTTGAAAAGACGAAATCCATTATTTGAAATTGTTTGTTACCGATTGTTAATACAATTAAACAATTGTCTGAAGGGAAACATATGGCAAAATCACTATCACTAGCCTTGTTTTAGAAAGTGTTATAAACATTTTCTACCTTCATCACTTCCTCTCTCTTTTGTCTGTCTCTGTCTGTCTGTCTGTCTGTCTCTCCGCTTCCACACATACATACACACACACACACACAGCGCAAACAATATGAATGAAAATTTTATGATGAATATATTGAAATTTTATAATGAATGTAAATAAAAGTTGTCTTCGAGAAGAGTACATCCACCAAAAACTGCCATTCAGGAGAGTTGGAACCACTATGATAAAGAATTTTACTTTGAATTGGTGAAATCTAAACCTGAAAGAATTAAGGATGTCAGAAAAGCTCAAGGAGAGACAACTAAGTACTAATTCTAACCTTTTTTTTTATAAATAAATTCTATTTTTTCCTCAATATCAAGATATTCCACATTTTCTTCAGCATGGCTTTAAAAAAATATATATAAGGATCATTAAATAAGTTTCCAGACTTTTTTGTATGGGCACTTTTATTGATAGTACACATGAAATTCTAGTCCCCTTCGAAGGAATCTCCTCCGGGTGTAATGCACTTGTTGTACCGCTCCAACAACTTCTGGAAGGCTCCATGGAAGTCCTCTTGTGTGAGCGTGTCAATGACCTTCGTCACAGCCTCTTTCATCTCCTCAATTGTCTCATAACGACAGCCTTTGAGCTTAGGGAATAACCAAAAGTCACACGGAGCAAGGTCTGGACTATACGGAGGGTGACGAACTGTCTTGATGTCCGTTTTCATCAGATAGTCTGTGATAAGGATGGAGTTGGGGACAGGTGCATTGTCCTGGTGGAAATGCCTCTGACCCGATTTGAAGAGTGCTGGCCTCTTCCCAAGGAATCTCTTCCTGAACTCCCTTAAAACCTCAACATAGTAACTCTAACCCTAATCCTTTGGCCAATCAACTGTGGTGTATTGACTTCCTTCCTCCTGCCACACCTCTCATCATCCTTCACAGACTCCATGCCTTCCTTGAATCTCTTATGCCACTCAAAAACTGATGCTCGATTCATGCAAGATGGTCGAAAAGCAGTCTGAAGCATTCAATACGTTTCTGTGGCCTTTTTTCCAAGTTTAAAAGAGAATTTTATTGCATATCGTTCTTCTAAAGTGTCAGATTGCATTTTTGAAATTCACCAGCTGTGATAATCAGGCTTTAGTAGGGTGTTTTCCAATTCCTGGTGTAGCTGTTCATTTAAACCTGAAATCATAAAAATTGGTCAGTCATCTCATAAGATGTATAGCAATAAGATACTGAATTGTCAAGAGTCTACAACAATTTTAAATGCCTGTACAAAAAAGTCTGGAAACTTATTTAATGCACCACGTATCACAAGGAATAGATCATTTTCTTCATCTCAGCTATGAGTAAATAGTAGGACAGACTGAGGTCTTTCGCCTTCGTAAGCAAATCAATCTAGGAGAAGAAAAACACTGAATTTGGTGTGGCATTAGAGTAGTAACAGCACCTTTTAAAAACTTACATACCTGCCCAAGAAAAAAAGTCGGAGATGAAATCACCTGATTTCCGACTTTATCTCTCAACGACGTGTAAGAAACAAACGGTAATATATACATACACACACACACACACATATATATATATATATATATATATATATATATGTGTGTGTGTGTGTGTGTGTGTGTGTGTGTGTACAAGGGTGGGTCAAAAAGATCTAAGCCTCATACACATTTTAGATTTTTCCCACACCTCTGTGTATGAGGCTCACCAGCAGAGAAATTAAGAGAGAAATTTGAATTACTTTTTCTACTTTTATTAGTAGTAGGGTACTGCTACAACAAAAATTTTAAGCTATGGCTTTTTAACTGAATGAGGCTTTGAAACTTCTGAAAGATCATTATATATATTTTTCGTTGGTCCAATGAGAGAAAAAAGTAAATAATTTAAATGAATAGGTCCACCAGTGAATTTGCTTTTCTTTATTTTCTTCAATTGTTAAGAAAAGTAAACAAACTAAAAGCAAATTAACTTATGGACCCATTCTTATGTATATATATATATATATATATATATATATATATATATATTAACGGGAGCGAGTCCGAAATAATGGCTATTATTTATTTCAGTGGATACAAAAATAGGATATCGATACAGTTTTCAGTTGCAATGCATAATTTTTTCGGAGTTTGAAGATGGAAATTACCGTCAATTCATACTTGAGCAACAGCTTCGTCATTTGTAATTCAACTGTCCAAAAATCTATTTCAACAATAAATGATTGTATCATCATATATCAAGGATCGACTCATACCCAAAATCGACTAATACACAAATTTGTACACAAATCTTTCCTATACACGAGGTTGTCTTATGTACGAGATCAACTGATACACGAGTATACCCGGTAAATATGTCTCCCTTATTCTTACCTCAACATGATTCTTTTAGCTCATTACATTAATCAGTAAAAGTAGAATTTTAAATTTTTCCAAATTATTCAAACTCATTTATAGACTTATTTTCTTTTTTGTTTTTCTTTTCTTCTTTTTTTGGTTTTTCAAGCGAATCATTTTAACGCAAATATAATTCGATATAATCCAATTAAAAAGACAAGTGCACATAAGAGGAACGAGCCCATGCATTTTGGATAAATGAAGAAAAAAACCCAAAAAGAAATAAAATTGAGTGCTACCGTATTTAACTGTCGAAGCTTTAATCTAATTTAATCGTAATCCTTCATTGCAACACTTGTTTCCCCAATAAAAACCCCTAGCCATGTTGATTATCAAATTAGTCTCTTGTTATTAAGCAGAGCAACTTTGAAGGAAAAATAACAGTTTAAAATAACAAATAGCAGTTCACAATGTTAGAAAGAAATAGAATAAGAAAAAGTTCATCAAAGATTTATAAGAAAGTTAAGTCTTGATTTTTTCTTTTCTCAATCAATGATTTGATAGCAGATCCATAGAGAGTGTTTTCTCGTTAACAGTAAAAGATTCTAATCTGGGTCTTACAGAGTTTGGTTTGGTTTTTATTTTTGATTCCAGGAATGATGCATTGTTTTCCTTTTTCGTTTCTCCGAGATTATTTTTCTAAAGGGCCTCGTTATCTACAGGAGGTACGGTCCACAAGAAATAATAAAATCATAGAATGTTTAATTTAGAAGAAAATGAACGTTTTACAAAACCTGTTGGAATGATTTCCTTTATGGGTAATACCACACACACACACACACACATATATATATATATATATATATATATATATATATATATATATATATATATATATAATGTGTGTCTTTGAAATTATATATATATATATATATATATATATATATATATATATATATATATATATATTGGGAGAGAGAGAAAGAAAGAGAAAAAGAAAAAGAGTTACAGTATGTAAGACAGGTCAACAAGAAGATAATTTAACTGAATATATCAGTAAAAAGACATAGATTCCTTCATGGTGATAGATAGATAGATAGATAGATAGATAGATAGATACTGATATACTGATGTACATGTGACTCGGTAATAGACATTTAACCTAATTGATTTCACATTTGATTAAATGAAACATAATATTTTCTAAATTTAGTCCCGCTTTAGCCAAGTTCGTATTAATAAAAGACTGCTATTTAAATTTAGACTCTATCTATCTATCTATCTATCTATCTAGATAGATAGATAGATAGATAGATAGATATTTGTAATATTTATGACTGAAACTATTTATTTGAATAGAATATGTAAAGTTTCGCAGCCTCCCTTAATTTATCAGAAAACTATGACAAACGACATTTTATGAGTTGAAAACTTCTCTATGTTATTCTTGGGTGCCCTGTTCGTATAGTTCAATAATTCATCACGTAACATCTTATTAAAACAACTTGACATTTATCCAGATATTTCAGAGACAGATAATTTCGTAGTAAGTGGATACGGATAAAGATAAGTGCCTGGTGAAATGGCTCACATCGATGAAAATGGAATCGACGAGCCGAGATAAAATCATGGGTACAGATGTTAATGTTTCCCTTCGTCCTCATGGGAAATATATGAGTCCATCTCTTCATCTAATGGTAAAATAGGCTGGTATTTCTCGCCTTGATACAGCAATATTTGTAAGAGGAGGAAAACTATAAATTCAAATCCATTACTTACAGGTCATTGTAAGATACATCACGCCCAAGTCTCACAAAGCTGGTGGGAATCTTGAGAGATAAAGTGGACTGTATAAAAAGCTTTTGCAATTGGGAGGTTGGTTGGTCGGTTGGTTGGTTGGTTGGTTTTACGGTAGATGGCTCCATACCTACCACAGAAAATCATTGCCATATTTTAGATGTGCAAAGAATAGAAATTAGCAAGCACAGCCTAGGAGAACTTTGACACCCTCTTAAGATAGCTAACCTTTTTGAACTCGAAACCGCTGTATAGAAAATAAAACTCTGCAGTAAAGAAGAATAAAATTTCAATACTTCTATTAACAAAAAAATTATTGCCAACGTCCCTGTTACCAAAAATGCATTTGCAACACTGATATTACCAAAAATAGAATTGCAACTCTGCTGTAACCATTAATAACATCGCAACGCTTCTATTACCCAAAATAACATCGCAACGTCTCTGTTAGCAAACATGCATTCGCAACAGCGATGTTATCAAAAATAGCATTGTATCTCTGCTGTAACCGAAAATAATATTTCAACACTTTTATTACCAAGAATAACACTGCAACGCAACGGTTACCAAATATGCATTTGCAACACTCATGTTACCGAAGAAAATTTGCAGCAACTCTGAAACAAAAAATAAATTCGCAACACTACTTTAGCCGAAAACCAAATTGCAACAACTATGCCACCAAAAATAAAATTGCAACAACTATGCCGCCAAAAATAAAATTGCAAAAGTATAAATAAGAGTACTTATTTTTGGACATATTCCTATTCTCGATAACTGTCTTTCAATGCAGTAGCATTTGGTAAAAAATATTACCTAATAATATCTGTTCTCATCGAGCAATGGACGACCTGAAATAATAAAACCCTAGCATCTTTTGCTTAAAACAGGGGTCCTCAATCTTTTCCATCCGAAGACCCAGTGGGGTCCGGAGCTGCAATCTTAAAAAGTACAGAACCGACCCAACTTAGCTAAATTTACAAGGGAAAGATCCTGATGTATGAGACAATTATATTGTTTACAATTACAAAAAAATAATATCAAGATTAAATGAAGAGTTTTACTGAATCAGACATGTGAGGATTCGACAGTTATGAACGTAGCGTACAGGGTGCGGAAGCAAAATATGGTACAATTTTTAAAACTGTTTTTAGTCCGATTTGTCCAATACTTGAAAAAAAAAACCTGATGATTCTAAATTTTCATTATTAGCTCTATTATTCAAGCACTTTTCAAAAATGAAAATTCAACCCAATATGAGAAAAGAAACAACAAAGAATCTATGATTTGTTTAACGCCGAAACCGAGCTAAAAAAATTTGTTGTCTACTGTAAGAAAAAATTTTACCGAAAAATACCTTTCTAAAGAAAGAGGAAGAGTGAAGGATAGAACAAAAAACGAATGGAAGGGTTTTTAACTGCTCTCACTACGGTGATTAAGCAGGACTACACAACATCAGTAAGAAAGCACGTTAATGAATTGAAAGTCCACGAGAAAACTAAGAGAATAGCAATTAGACAAGATTTAACCCCAGACCTTAATTTCTTTGATTACGCTATATAGGGCATTTTAGAAAACAAAACAAATGCAACTTTCCATCCAAATATTGGTTCGCTTAAGACTGCTATTAAGGAGGAATGGAATAAAATGTCTGAAGAATTTATTTTGAAGGCATGCAAATTGTTTCGGGGGCATGTTGATGCAATAATTGAAAAAAATATCGGCCATATTGAGTAAATTTACTATTTTGTGTCTATTTTCTTATTTTGCTGTTTATTTTTTTAAATCAGAATTCATCTTGTTTTATAATAGAGTTGTTATTCCAAAATTTGCTTCTGCACCCTGTACACTTGGCCTGCTTCATCTTTTGGAAAACAACATTTCATTGTGCACTCAACTCTTTCCTGTATGTGGGTGATAAAGTTGAGCAAAATTCCAGATAGATAGAAGTATATGATCTCTTACAGAAATCAGTTATGTGGCAAATAAGAAACTTGGTCTTCAAATCTTCTGAACACTGAAGATGAATGAGTTTCATCTGAATTGTAATGGTACTTCTTTACAGTCAACAATAAAATTAGAAGAAAGTTTTTTAAAGAGGAGTGAAGGGCTACACCTCAGAGCACTTCCAGGGTGATCTATGGCTCTCCGGCGATGGGAATCTGATCTTTATGTTAGGCAACGCAGTTATTGTTCTTCTCTCTCTCTCTCTCTCTCTCTCTCTCTCTCTCTCTCTCTCTCTCTCACGGAAAATCAGTCGGCTTAGACTGCAGAATACACCCACTGTATCTCTACAGAGGGGTAAGACTCCTCCAACAAGTGTTCAGGATATGACACTAAACAATCCGATGGTGAGGCACCAGTTCTGGATATCTGGGGAATGTGGAGTACCACTCCATTACCAGTACTCCCGGGTCCACTCTGATATGAAGTGGTAATATCTGTCAACGTCTCCTTTACGAATCAAATATTATTGTTCAACCACTTAACTCTACGCAAAGAATAAATAATGTTAAATTGGATTGTTACTGTTACATAGTGATGCTTGAAAACATTTAACTGTCTGCAAAAAAATAAACTTTCTGTGTTAAATAGTAATACTTGAAGCCATTTAAGTGTGTGCAAAGTACAAAATACTAAATAGAATTATTCATGTTAAATAGAAACACTTGAAACTGTTGGAAATCATTGGTATGACATAGCAATACTTAGAACTGTTTGATGGTTTGGTTTGGTTTGGTTTCTTTTGTTTAATGGCATATCAACTCTTTTTAGGTTATTTAATGCCAAAGCCATTCTCCTAGAAGAACAGTAGTGGTACTATTTAACCGATAGCTGGGAGGATAAGGGGGTTCATACCTTTCCCAAGGGTATTTGCCCGAAAGTGAACATAATAGCGCGACTGGAGTACGAACTCGTGTACTACGATTCCGCATTCCATCCCTTTAACCATTACACCACGAGGACACCCCCCAGAGCTGTTTGAATGCGTGCAAATGAATGAATAGGGCTGAATAGAATTATTACAGTTAAATATCAATACTTGAAACCACTTCACTGTGTGCAACGAAATGATTAATATTAAATAGAATTATTAGTATTAGATACCAATACTTGAAACCATTTAACTGTGTGCAAACAATAGTAAAGTTGGAGACCTTTGTCGAGGGTGACCCTAAGGCTCCCTTTTCAATTGCTACAACACCGAGGTGTAGGGGAGGGCGCAACTCTATTCTCTGAATTGCTCCACTTCATCCTTGATCCTTATTTTATAATGCTGAGAGTTAAGCGAGGTGGCATCAAGTGCCATTTTTGAGTCTTTGGTATGACTCAACCTGGGATTGAGCCCTGGTCTACCGGACCATTATCGAACTCTCTACTCATTAGATTAATACTTAATATGTATGCAAAAAATTAGCTCTAAATCTTTTGTGGCCTGTTATGGGTCAGAAAGAAAACACGGAAGAAGAGAAAGTAGGTGGAACAAGTGTATTGAATAAACAGAACACATATACAAAATAAGAGTGTTAGTACAGCAGGTAGAAGTGTCCCTTCGAAACTGTCAGGTTCGACTTCTGAGAGGAAGTCTCCCCGTGAGTAAATAGGGATAGTATTTATGAAGGAGGAAGAGTTCATTATCGTGTAGATAGGACGCCATAACAAAATTATATGGGCCCTGTTGGCTAGAGTAATAGAAGAGAATGACTGCTTCTCTGCAGAGGGGTAAGATTCCTCCAACGAGTGTTCTCGTCAATGATGTCATACCATTGGAATCATTTAACTGTGTACAAACGAATGAATATTGCTGAATAGAATTATTAGTGTTAGATCGCAATACTTGAAACTCTTTAACTGTGTGTATAAATTGAATAATTGCTATTACATAGCAATACTTGGAACCATTTAACTGTGTGCAAATAAATGAATCGTGTCCTCAAGAAAATGTTTACAAATTATATATATCCAATATATACGTATAAACA
The DNA here is from genome assembly GCA_963585895.1 of Sepioteuthis lessoniana. Classification (NCBI taxonomy): domain Eukaryota; kingdom Metazoa; phylum Mollusca; class Cephalopoda; order Myopsida; family Loliginidae; genus Sepioteuthis; species Sepioteuthis lessoniana. The sequence continues at coordinate 48,560,758 of OY757918.1, read as the reverse complement.
AGAATTGGCATTAAATAACCTATAATGGTTGATATGCCATAAAAACAAACCAAACCAAACTAAATCTAAATTATATAAAAGTAAGATTACCTACAAACTATTCATTTAGAAATCATATATATTACCATTTAACTGCGTTCAAAGAAATAACTGATATTGAATTAAATCGGTTATTAGATAGTTTAATGGCAAATCTTCTTTTTGTGTATTATATATAACCAGAATACACCCGTCAAAAATGACGGTTGAATTTTATATAAAATATATTTTTTATAATCTAAATGGAAAAGATTTCAAAATCTTAAACGAATAAATCAATAAATGAAAAGTATCTCGTATATTATAATAAAAAACACAACTTTTATGTAGCAAACTTAGAATTATCGGTAAAATCAAATTTTCTGTGTCGTTAATAAATGAATACTCTCTCTTTCTCTCGCTTTGTCTCTTTTTCTCTCTCTTTTCCTGGTTGCTGTCAATGTAGATTCAAAAGATACATAGCCAAGCAGAAGAACTCAAAAAACTGAAGAAAACATTCCGTTGTGACGTCAGCCTCATTTCCCGGCGACTTGTCTGCTTTCTTTTCCTTTCTCTTTCGATGTGGCAAGCCACAAATCACATGATTCTTTCTTTCTTTCTTTCTTTCTTTAAAGATTACAACAAAAAACATCAGAGATCTCACCGTTCTTTCTGTCTTTCTTTCTTTCTTTCTCTTTTTCTTTCTTTTTCACTTTCATTTTTCTTTCTTTAAAGATTACAACAAAAACGGCAGAGATATCACCTTCCGTTCTTTCTTTCTTTCTTTCTCTCTTTTTTTCTTTCTTTCTTTCTTTTTAAATATTAAATTATCTAGACACACAAACGCACACACAGAACACAGTTCATTTGTTTGCATTCCGTTAAATAATTTTGAATATGATTTGGAAGTCAGTAGTTGGTAGGTAATCTAATTTTTAAATGAATCAGAGCTAATTTGTTTGCACACAAGTATTACTATTTTTTGTGCTCAATTGAATGGTTTGAAATATTTCTATCTAATTAATATAAATAGAATTATTTGCATATAGTTAAATGGTTTCAAGCATCAAGCATGTAACACTGGCAATTCAACTCGGGCACACAGTTAAAGATTTTCAAGTATTGCTAATCAATACTAATAATTCTATTCAACATTACTCATTCGTTAGCACCCGGTTAAATTGTTCTAAGCATTGCTTTGTATCACTAACTATACAATTAGTCATTTGTTTGCACACAGTTAAATAGTCAAACAGTTCTATTTCCAACAATTCAATTCAACGTAAGTCAACTGTTTGCACACAGTTTAAATGTTAAACAGTTATATTTGATCCACAGATAAGGTGTGAACACTCTGGGTCAGAGTAAGTCTTAGTAATGAAGGGGTAATCAATATTCCCTCGATCTTCATAGCCAGAGCCTTGACACCAGATGGTTTAGTTTCATTACTAGGACACTCGTTAGGTGGGGTCTTACCCCCTTGAAAAGATGCAGTTGGTGTATTCTATTGTTCCAGCCAATTGTGCTGTAATTTGATTGTTAGTGTTACATCGCTATATTTGAAACCATTTTACTGTCTCATTTAAAAATGTTTTCCACAATCTATGCGTTTACAAATCATATATATCTAATATATGTATAAACAGGATTTGGCATTAAATAGCCTACAAGGGTTGATAAATCCTAAAGCTCAACTATCCGATCAACTTTCTTGTATTTAGCTCCATTTATCTGAGTTCCTCTCCTGTCCATTTTAAGAATGATCCTGAGTATTTTACGAGTGAAGCTGTCCAGGTGTTTATCACTTTGATAAGCTATAGTTGTAGTCATTTAAGTATGTGCAAGCAAAGGATCAATACTAAATAGAATTATCCATGTTAGATAGGAACAGTTGAAACTTATTTCATCATCTTCTTTTTGTCGTGCCATCGGCATGGATATCCCTGACCCTTTCTCGCCACCTCTCCCTATCGTTCATCGCTTCCGGCAGATCCTCAGGGCTTCACCCCGTATCTTCACAGAGCTGCTGTATGTAGATTCGAGCTGGTGGCCCTGCTTTTACTCGGTCATGTGAAGGGGTCCATAGTAATACTTCCCTTAGGAGCTCGACCCTACTTCTCCAGCAGTGTCCTGCATGTCCGGTTCGTCTAACTTGGAATTGTTTTGGTGATGGGTGGTCATATTTACCAACCCCACCGCTCGGACAGGATATGACACAAGGTCAATTTTTAAGCGAAGTTTAACAGGTTTGAATTCAGAGTTTTCCTTCTCCTAGACTAGTTGCCTTACCAAGGCTGAAGAACATAGTCTGTCCTACTATTTACCCATAGCTGGAGGGAGAATATTTGGATTCATACCTTTCCCAAGGGTATTAGTGCTATGTGAAATGCAATCAGCCTCGTCCAGGATTTGAACTCGTATCGCCGTGTCCATTTCCTACGACGATAACCATTACACCACGGGCACCTTTTGGTGATGGGTGGTAGGTGGCCATACAGCTGCTGCTTTGTGGAGTGTTGCCTCCAGGACCATTTCAATATTGCTCGCAGCATTCTTGTGTAGCTGCCGTCAAGCTTTTACTCCAGCCGTTTAGTTAGCGTCCATGTAGTGTATCCATATAGCAGTATCGACACGATCGCTGTTTGGAAGAAACTGGGTTTCGTTTTATCGGTCAGGTCTTTAAAAATTGAATTATTGGTATTATATAGCAATACTTGAAACCATTTGACTGAATGCCAATGAAGGAATAGTGTTGAATAAAATTATTCATGATAAATAGCAATACGTGTTACCACCTCAAACTGTGTAAACAAATTATTAATATTAGATTGAATTATTGGTATTAGAAAGCAAAACTTGAAGCTATTTAAGTGTGTGAAAACAATAGCTATACTTAATTGTGTGCGAATAAATTAGCTCTATAAAAAACTATTAAAAAATGGAATTGCTTACAAATCATATGAATATAAATTCAACAAATTATTGATATTAAACAGAATCATTCATATTAGATAGGAATACTTGAAATCATTTAGCTGTGTTTTTGTAAATGATTTATATCAAATAGAATTTTTGGTGTTAGATATAAAAACCGGCAGTTATTTAACTGTGTGCAAACAAATGAGCTCTAGTTCATTTACAAATGATATCTACAAACTGCGTTTACAAATTATACCTTTAATATATGTATGAGCGGGATTTGACATTAAATAACCTACAAGAGTTGATATGGCGTAAAATTCAACCAACTAAATCCTTCACAGGTATTGTTTTGAGGCTAGCTTACTAACTATTATAATTACCTGCCTTTCCATGACCCATCTGGTGTTTACACGATGGGTCAAAGTTAATTGCCTGGTCTTAGAGGTTTTTCTCTTCAGGCAGAAGCTACTTAACAGGACATACTTTATTGCTTTATGACTGAGGCACTCATAAATAGAATTATCGATGAGACCATTATAAAATTATCTCTTGTCAAATTTTAATTAGTGGGAAGTCGACTAAAACCATTCTGATAATTATTTTCATACAACTGTGTTATTTTTAAGCAGCAGAATAGAAATGTTTATTTCAAGGAATGTGATTTTTTGAAGAATTCTAAAAACGTTAAACGTTTATTAACTTCGACTTGGACCTAGTTGTGACGTGATCATCTTAGTGTGACGTTACCCCCTCTCGGCCCCCCGATACATCAACCTCTTCGAACCATTTCTCCTAACGGCCGGTGATCAACTAGTGGTTCCGATAGGGGCATCGCACATTTATTTACTGCTACAAGAAATACAATCGAGGGAGCGGGAGAAAAAAAAAAACGAACAAACGAACAATATTCTAGGGTCAATTCAAGTGCAAGAAGGGAGTTATGCAACACTGCATTTCCTGCGTGCATATGTAGACTAACGCTAGCGTGGATTCTAGCGAAAATTCTACAATGCTCCTTGGAATGCAAACCTATCCTGACCGGTCTTCCTCACTGTGGTTGGGCCCTATCTCTTGCCGACTGGTCTCTCAGCTTTCCCGTGTCCAATTCGTCTCTCCGTCGTCCGTCGCCAACTGCCAACTTCTCAGTCCCTTTGTCTCACTCTCTTCTCGCGTTCCCTTACCTACTTCCGGTCACAAAGGAATCGTCTGCTTGGCGAACCACCTCGGATTAGCTAAAAACTACCGATGCATAACACTTACATCCATAGCAGCCAAAATCTACAATGCCCTACTACGAAACCGCATAGAACCCAAAATCGACAACATACTTAGAAAAAACCAAAATGGCTTCCGAAGAAATAGATCCACGACCTCACAAATATTAACCATCCGTAGAATCCTTGAAGGTGTACGGGCAAAAAACCTACAAGCGACATTAATTTTTGTTGACTTTACCAAGGCTTTCGATTCCATTCACAGAGGAAAGATGTAACAAATCCTACTAGCGTACGGCATACCTAAAGAAACCGTAGTGGCAATAACGATTCTCTATAGAAACACTAAAGTAAAAGTACGATCACCAGATGGAGACACAGAATACTTCGACATTGTAGCAGGAGTACTACAAGGGGACACACCGGCTCCGTACCTCTTTATCATTTGTCTAGACTACGTACTTAGAACATCGATTGACAAAATCAAAGAGAATGGCTTCGAACTGACGAAGAAAAGAAGCAGAAGGTACCCCGCAACAACAATTACCGACGCCGACTACGCCGATGACATAGCGATACTAGCAAATACACCTGACCAAGCCGAAACACTACTGCATAGTTTGGAACGAGCAGCAGCAAACATAGGCCTCTATGTTAATGCACACAAAACGGAATATATGTGCTATAATCAAACGGAGGACATCTCCACTCTAGAAGGAACCCCTCTTAAACAAGTAGACAAATTCACTTACCTAGGAAGCAGCGTCGAATCAACCGAAAAGGACATCGAAACGAGGTTAGCGAAAGCATGGACAGCTATCAATAGGTTATCGATTATTTGGAAATCAGACCTAACCGATAAAATGAAACGCAGTTTCTTCCAGGCAGCGGTCACATCGATACTGCTATATAGCTGCACTACATGGACGCTAACAAAACGGTTGGAGAAGAAGCTAGACGGCAATTACACAAGAATGCTACGTGCAATCTTAAACAAGTCCTGGCGGCAACACCCCACAAGACACCAACTGTACGGCCACCTGCCCCCTATCACGAAAACTATTCAAGTTAGACGAGCCACACATGCAGGACACTGCTGGAGAAGCAGGGACGAACTCATAAGAGATGTACTCTTATGGACCCCCACACATGGCCGTGCAAAAGCAGGACGACCAGCACGAACATACATTCAGTAGCTATGTGAGGATACGTGATGTTGTCCTGAAGACCTATCTAGGGCGATGAACGATAGGGAGGAGTGGCGAGAGAGGGTCATGGATATCTGTGCTACCAGCGCGATATGATGATGATGATGAGTAGAAAAAATGTTAGAAAAGAAACCAACAAAATCTTTTTTTCTCAATTTCGAAAAGCATTAATAACTTGTTTTCTTTTCTTTTTCGAGTTCGTAGAGATTTGAGAATGTTAGTTGAGGAAAGTCCCCATAATGTAGTGGCTAGCGAGTTAGACTGCGACAGCGCATGAGCATGTTCGAACTCCAGTCACACAATTATATTCACCTTAGGAAAGGTATGAAACTCCAGATCTCAATCCCAGCTATCGATCAAAGAGTAACATTGCACATCTTTAAGGATTGTTTGGCATTAAATACCATGCAAAGGTTGATATGTTATAATAAGATTTAAGGTGTTAATTCGTGCATAATACCCCATTTCTTATAATACATTAGGTTATCTCAAAGAGAGTAACTTAACGTACAATATTCGGTGGGAAACAGAACAATGCAATTAATATAAAATATTTAATTGTACACAACGCGACCCAACAATACAGTTCGTATTCTAGTCTATAAAAGAGTCACAAGTGTTCAAGGAACAAACAGAAATATCTATACAGCAAAAAAGGAGAAACCACTTACTCTTCTCAGGTCTGAAATATAAAAAAGGGAGGCTCCATGTGCTCGCTGCTGAGGATCGAAACACCCCGTCTGGTGGGAGTGATAAGCAGCTGGAGCTAATGCATTATAAAGAAACGGGTGTTACCTACGAAATAACACCTCGTCAAAGCTTATACCATTAAAATGAAGAAAGTAAACCTTATTAGTTGAAGTTATCGTTCTAGAATTTTATTAGAGATTAATATCCTCTGTTCACCTCCTTCTCCATTCGCCTGCGCCAGGGAATTACTCTCTGATGAGAAAGAGAAAAATTTGCGAGTTGAGTAAAGAGCCACTTGGATTGGCCTTGAAAGCTGCACGTAGCCTGAGGGTCACTGGTTGGCAACTCCTGCTTTAAAAGAAAATTAAATTTTTATTAAATGTTTTTAGGGTATTATTTATGGGGGATGCTTTTGCATATATACGAGGGTCGCTCGAAAAGATATAAACCTCACCTTAAAAGTAGAGTTATAAGAGAACATTTCTGTTGCGGCAATACACTACCACTTCGTAAAAAGGTTGAAAAACTAAACTAGATTTCTTTCAGAATTTCTGTGTAGGTGATGGGTATGTGAAAAACAAAAAATCTGAGAGACTTTAAACTCTTTTTTAACAATCATCGTTGAAATCTTTGAAACGTTAGCATTTTTATTGTGTTACGATAATGGACATAGAAAATTAGATTATTATTGAATAGACAATATTGTTATATAATATTGTTAACTGTCAGCTTTGAGAAACTTTAGGATTAAGATGTTTGGTGTGAGAGACGGAAAGGGAATATGCTGAATACCCTATCTTTTTCGGACGATTACGATTTCCCAGCAGATCGTACGCTGTTTCGTTAAGAGGAACAAACACGGAGACTTCTCTTGCTGGGGAGAAGAAATACTAAGCGCCTTTGCTTTCAAACTTCTTTTATCACTTCTTTTCTTTCTTTCTTTTTTTTATAACATATCAACTTTAGTGGGTTATTTAATGCCAAAGCTATCCTTGTAGAAGGACAGTAGTGGTACTATTAACCCATAACTCATAGCTGAAAAGGAGATTAAGATCATAGTTTTCCCAAGAGTAAATATAACTACATGACAGGGGTTCGAACACGCTTGCTACTATGTCACAGTCCAGTACGTTGTCTACTACGCCACGAGGAATTCTCCTGAACTAATGGATATATGTACAGGTGAGGCTAGCTCTAATTTCAACTCTGTAGATATTTTTTCTTTTTTCTCTTTTTTTAATAAGAGTTCTAGATTACCTCACTGTGTATAAAAATATTCAGTTCAAAATATTAAAATTCTGATGGCTTGTAAAATACTAGTTCGCCCCTGTTTCCAAATCGGAAAGCCTAGTAGTTAAAGTAAGAAAATAAAAGCAGGTTAACATACCGCTATTTTTTTTTTTTTTTTCATCCTGTTTGGTCATTCATGATGGAAGCAATTTTCATCGTCTTGCTCGTTTCTCTGGAGAATAATCTCTGCGAGAGAAACCGAACAAGACGCCAACGCCTGATCCTTGTCTGGCTAATATGCATGACGAAGCGATAACAAAGAAGTGAGATTCCAAAAGAGAGCTGCCATTATGGAAGGCTGAACAAAACAAAACAAATGTAATAGAAAGAGAAGAATTCTAACATGGGCATCACGCCAGGGATTTTCTTCATCGTAACAAATGAACACATGATCGTTAGTAGCAGCCACCTCGTACCGCACATGCCACTGGACACACACACTCACACACACTCACAAGTATGTAAGAAGACATCTTAAAAGTAACACAAATACGTATTGAATCAAGATTTTGCGATAATTCATCATACTTCTCTCTCGTCAAGTTTCCATTTTTTGGCTTTGTTTTTTTTTTTGGAGTGTTTTTTTTTTTTTGTTTTTTTTGGAGGGGTTGTTGATTTTTTCATGTTTTGGTTTTCTTTTTACCTCAGTCTTCATCTAATCATTTTTATTCACATGTTTATCTATCAACTATATATATATATATATATTCCATGATACTACCACATCATATCTATATATTCACATTCAATCTCAACACACACACATACACACATACACACATATATATATAGCTTTCTCTCTCGATATGCACCTCTTTTTATATATCTCTCTATCTATACATATTCATATTCCATTATACTATCTAATCATATCTTCACTCTCAGACTTTCTCTCCTCACACACACACACACACACACACACACACACACACATATATATATATATACTTTAAGAAAAAACAACGAAACCGGTCACATAGGATTATAAATTTATTTCCATCCTGTTACGCATTTTTGAAATTTCCAAAAACACGAAAAAAAATTAACAGGACTTCTTCAGATCTTTTTGATAAAAAAACTAGAATAGACACATAATATATATATATATATATATATATATATATATATATATATATATATATATATATTACCATCCACCTATCGATATATGTATATATATATATATATATATATATATATATATATATAATTCCATGATACTATGTCAGCATATTTTCATTTTCTTTCTCTCCTTACACACATACACCCCCACCACACATATGTATCATCATCATCATCATCTAGTCGCACTAACGGCACAGAGTTCCCTCTCTCTCTCTCTCTCTCTCTCTCTCTCTCTCTCTCTCTCTCTCTCCATCCAGTCATATCACCCTTCGCTCCTAACAGGTCCTCTAGATCAATCCGAATTGGTAATACCTGTCAGCGTCCCATTTTGGGGCCGAATAGGATTGTTTAATTATTTGTTATACTTGAAACCATTTAACCGTGTGCAAACTCGCAAATTATGTTGAATAGAAGTTCTAGCATTAAATAGAAATACTTGAAACTGTTTAACAGTGTGCAAACAATAGCAATGTTTAATTGTGTGCAAACAAACTAGCTCAAACTCATTTAAAAATAAGATGACTTACAAATCATTCACAATATACACAGGTAGATAGATTGGTTCGAAGTGGCTTTTTGACTGACGGTCATACTAGCATTGGTCACGATTTTACCTCCACCTCAGCTCTTGTGTTAACTCAGGTATTTCCCTAGTAAGTTGATATGCCATTAATCAAAGAAACTTAAACATATATATATATATATATATATATATATATATATATATATATATATATTCTGGTTTTACTTGAAAATTATATAAAATTCTGATAATTGTGCACACCACTCGTGATTCCAAGTAATGGTTTTCTGGTATTCATGATTATATTATTTTTCGTTTTATATCGGCTCTACCATAATAGTATCAAGACTTTTCATGCAAAATTGCCAGCTACCACATACGCGTAAATGCAAAGCTGTTTTCATGAATTAACCACTCTGGTAGCCGATAAGCGTATATGTAAATGAATATAGACGTAAAAATTCCTTCGCTTACGCTAATAGGGACGATAGATTTGAGGTAAGATATCCGACTGACGTAAGGTCAGCCAGGTTTCGATCACAACTTTGCGTGTCTAGCCACATTGAAGAGTTGTGATACAACAAAACAGTCGGTCCGTGGATGACATATAGACTAATGTGTGTTTATTTTCCTCGTGACCATAGCACTCATAAGTTAACAGATCTGGGTCTCAGATGACTTTGATAAAATCTGAATTAAGTCAGAGCCTAACAAGAGCGATTTGGTACCGTAACCATCTCATCTCCAAAACAAAGACTCTAGCACCAAGTAAGAAGATTCTTGGAAACGAGTCTTCATCTCGCAAAGCAACCCGCCCTCAACAGTCCATTAGTTTTTGGAAAGAAAATGGCTTTATTTGAATAATCAAGGATTTGATAATAAACAAGACTTTAAGATTTAAGGATGGGAAGATCATTTAAAGCAGTACAATCAACAGCTTTTGGGTTTTTTCCGGGATCAACGGAAAATTTCATACCCCCCCCCAAAATACAGTCTTCCTCCATTAATACATTTGCTATTACTTGAGAATAAAGATTACAGAAAACACTGTCTACAAAATGCAAGGCCGTTTTCTATAGGTAAGATATGGAGCGGAAAATTCGTTTGCATGGTAAAGTTGAATGACGTCCAACTGTTAATCATAAACAATAGTCTAACACTCACAGGCCGTGTGACAAAATTTTGGGATGTGGGGAATATCAAATGCAATGCGACGGCGCAGCTTTACACCATATTAAAAGAGGCGTTTAAGATGCACTTCGACCAATGGAAAACTCGCTGGAATAAATGTGTTGAATGTGAGGGGAGAATTTCAAAGAAAATCAGCGTTTTATTCATTGTCCATTTCTACCTTTGTAAACACTGTTTTTCTCTCAGTAGCTGGACATACCTGAATTTAACGGTTATCGTCGTCGGAAATGGAATCAGCGATCCGATTTCAAATCCTGGACGACACTGTTAGCATTCCACTTTGCATTAATGCCCTTAGGAAACATGAATCCATATATCCTCCACTGGCCATGAGTAAATATTGGGAGAGATTGGGTTCTTTTGCTTTGGTTAAACCACCAATCTAAGTGAAAGAAAACTTAATTAAAACCAGTTTTATTCTGCTTAAAATGACCTTCTGTCACACTCTATCCCTGGAGTGGCACAATGACATATAAAACGGGTACCCAATGAGTCTCGAACTCACTCGTGTAGGTTTGTTAGTCGAGCTTTCTAACTATTATAACACCAGAGGCACCCAAGTGTTCCTGGTGTAGTGGTTAGTTAAAAACATTCACCTGCGAGTGTAGGCAACATAAGTATTATGGGTTTTAGTGGGTGTTATTTTTCAAAAACCTCTGAGGTCACGAATTTTTAACTCATATAAACCAAGAAGCACTCGAGTTGCTTATCTCTCCTGACAATGTCTTACTTGCCAGAGGGTAAGCTCGATCCTGGTCAGCTTAAACAAGCCGATTGTGTTTACGTAGCAACAGCCATTTCAAACGCGAGACAGGACGTCGGGAGTTGCTTCAGTTTTCTTTCAGCTGATTGGTTATCTTTTCGAAAGAATCAGCAAGCGATTAGTCAATGAACGGATGGCACAAACCATTAGATCCCTAACTTTACTTCTATCCTCTTTTTTTTTTTTTTTTTTTTTTTTTTGATCGCTCGGGCTTTGATCGTCTTAACTCCTGGATTGAATAAGCAAACGGAATCAGCTAAGTGGGCGTATCTTTCATAGATTGTCAGGTTACGCTACAGTAGCCGTTATAGAATATCTCTGGTTTGGATTGGTTTAGTTTGTTTTTTTGGCATATCAACCTTTGTAGGTTAGTGAATGCCAAATGCGTTTTTATACAAATAAACGGCTCTATTTCAAACAATTTATCATACACAGTTTAGTTCTATTATAATTAAATAAATGGTTCTATTTCAAACAAATCAAGTTAGCATACACAGTTTTGTTCTGATTGACCAATAGACAGGACCCTATCAGGTACTCATAATTCTGATTGTGTGTCACAAAAAATCTTGTTACGTTCCTAGTAACTATTTGGAGACATTTAGTATAACGCTTAAACTATAACGTTTCGGTTCTAATGAAACATCATCAAGACCGTGAGGGATGATATTAGGGATATCAAATTAACGATGAATGTTTAAAAATACATATGAACTTGAATCCAATAACACTATACCTTTTTCTGAACATCTAACCAACTAGGGATATTAACAAACTAGAATTTTTACTGTAAATCCACCTGTAAAAACGATCATATACCTTTTTATTCACGCGACAACAAAAACACCAAAAGAGGTTTATTCGGAGGTTTTTATCTCAGAGCTCTACGCATTTGTTCTCTGAAATATTTAAATGATGAATTCAACCACATAGAAAATTCCTCCCTTAACGTTCTATACCCTAAATCTTTTATACACAAAGCTAAATCTAGAACCCTCAAAATCCACAATAAGAATCAACCTCGAACTAATGCCAACTCACAATCTTATTAAACTTGTCTCTCCCATACATTCACAACTTTGCCAAACAATTCTTCAACCAACAGCATAATAAACAACTTAAATAAACTCGATATCAAAACTCCCTCTTTACATTCTAAAAGTATCGCCTGTGTTTATTGTATCCCTTGTAAGAATTGCAAATTAAAATATGAAAGTAAATATGGATCAAAATGCGACAGTATGAAGATAGCAGAAAAACCAAGGAAAGGAGTAGCACCCTCCCCTACACCTCGGTGTAGTAGCTATTGAAAAGGGAGCCTTCTGGTCACCCTCGACTACGGTCGCCAACTTTACTTTACTTATTATGAATTAAAGTCGACATTGAACGTTTCGATTTCAGTAACCATCATCATCAGGACTTAGATATCAGAATAGTTCACATAGCGATGGATGCTTGCTGAGATAACAGGAGCAAATGAAAAGTATACAACGAAAAGATACAAATGTGCACATAGTGTTCATAATTCAAAACATCGCAGAACCTTCACACTCGCTCGAAAGACCACAAAAGAAACATTAGAATTTGTAACCTAAATACTTCTTCAACACATTTCTCAATTTAATTATAACTTCGATTTCAACTCTGCAAAGATTCTCATTTACATTCATAATAAAAGGTTTAGACGAATTTTCAAAGCCGGAGCTATTTCATTCTATAATTCTGTAAAAACTCGTCCGGGCTTTTATAATATTTTTCCGTACTATTTTAAATAACTACAATATATTCCATCTTAAGTTAATATATTCCACATATAGGATAATTTCACACTTTCTCTTTTCCTTTTTCTCTTTCTTTTTCTTCCTCCTTTTGATTCGAAATCTTTCTCGATTAACAAACAAAACATAAATTCTTTTCAATATTCTTAAATAGTCAAATGACGTAATTAAAAAAAATAAACGCTGTTTCACTAATCAAACAGCTAACTTTTTCTTGACATACAAATTTCCCCTAAATTTTTGAATTTTGCATTTTTAAACATCCATTGTTGATTTAACATCACTAATATCCTTCCTCACAGTCCTGATGATGGTTCATTAAAACCGAAACGCTATTGTGTCGACTTTGCTTCTTAATAAATCTCTTCTTCTACTTGGATTACCTTTGTATCAATTTCTCTCTACATAAGTTGGCGACCTACATCGAGGGTGACCCGAAGGCTCCCTTTTCAATAGCTACCACAGCGAGGTGTAAGGGGGGCGCTACTCCATTCCCTGGATTGCTCCATTTTACCCTTGATCCTTACTTTATAATGCTGTGTCTTAAGCAAGGAAGTATCAAGTACCATTTTTGAGTCTTTGGTATGACTCAACCTGGAATTGAACCGCGGTCTCCCGGATCATTAATGAACACTCTACCCAATGGCTCGGTTTTTCCGTTTTGTATTTGTCTATGTAGTTTTCCTTTTCGTCAAAGATTCTGATTCTTTCATGGATTTTGCAGTTCTATTCATTCTGTTCTTTCTCTTTCCTCACTTATTCAGAATAACATATTTTTCTATGCCAAATTCTATACCTGTATTCTGGCTGTATATTCATATTGTTTCTAGCAAATTCGCCAGTTTTTCATTTTTTAAGTAGCCTGGTGTCTTCCATAAATATAAGGCGATTAATATATATATATATATATATATATATATATATTTGATTTTGTAAATTTATAGCTCCCACTGAACTTCTAAGCATGTAACTGAAGGGCATCATTACAATTTCAAATTATAGTGGGGATAGAGTTTCCCTAGTAGATGCTTATCTTGTCCACCTACTATTTAATTATTCTACTCCCTGAGAGTTTCTTACATCAGCGTTAGCTGATTGTCTTTCACTGGAGTTTGAATGACAACAAATCTCGTAAAGTCTCCTGGACTCTTCTCGGTATTCTGGCTGATCTCAACAATATTGGAGTTTGGACTGTTATATTATTATTATTATTATTCACTCATTAGAGCTTTTCACATCAGCGTTAGCCGATAGTTTTTCACTGGAGTCTGAGTGACAGCAAGTCTCCTCTAGTCTCCAGGACTCTTCTCAGTATTCTGGCCGTTTACAAGGTCTCCACCCGTCCGCCAATTTCCAAGTCTTCCAGTCCCATTAATAATTCTTTAGTTACTGTTCTAAACGCACCAATTACAATTGGTATAATTGTCACCGGCATGTTCCACAGTTTTTTCAATTCCCTAGTAAGGTCAAGGTACTTACCCTCCTTTTCACATTCTTTCAGTTTTATTCTGTGGTCAGCCAGAACAGCAAAGTCGACAATTTTGCAAGTTATTTTTTTTTTAAATTATTATTAAGCCTGTTCTTCTGGCCGGGATTAGGTGGTCCGTGTGTATGTCAAAGTCCCATAGGAGTTTATGTGTGTTATTTTTAGGACAGGTGCTGGGTGGTGCATATAACATTTGTGTGTATGGTCAAATTTAAATTTCTTGCACATCTCCCAGTGGATTACCTTGCCGACCCAATCATGTCTTGTCGTATATTCCTTCTGCGCTAATTTGCTGCATTCGCTTATTATGTGATTGATGGTTCCATATCAGTCACCGCATAGTCTACATTTGCTATTTTGCTGCATTTTATCTATTCTCCCTTTGATATGATTGGTTCTTACGGCGTTATCTTGTGCTGCTATTAGGAGAGATTCTGTTTCTTTCTTAAAGTTTCCTTTTCTTAGCCATGTCCAGGTTTTGTCGAGTGAGATGTTGTTTATTAGTCGTTTAAAGCGCCCATAGAGTTGTTTTCATTCACATTTTTGTTTCTTTGTTATTGTCATTCGGTTGTTCATCGTGTTATCAGTATCGTTTCTGATAGTCTTCCATCGTGTTTTTGTATATAGTCTTCGAGTTGTTGTATCGATGCGTTAAGCTGTCTTCAATGCTGGCAAGTCCTCTTCCTCACTCTTTTCTTGAAACATATAGTCTGTTAACGTCGTCTCTGGGATGTAAAGCCTTATGCATTGTCATTAGTTTTCTTGTTCTTTGGTCCATTTGTTTAAGTTCGTCTCTGGTCCACTTGAGAAAGGGCCCGGAATATCTACCGTGTATCAATTCCTTTCTGCCCTGGTATCAATTCCTTTCTGCTATTGAGTTTTGTCTCGAGTAGTTTTCTATTTCTCCTGAGATATTCTTTTTGAATTTTTTCTTGAATTTCCACTTGTTTGATGATGTCAACCTCCAAGATGCCCAAGTACTTATTTTGGACACTAGTATTTAAGTTTTTATAAAGTAATTTATCATATAAAATTATAAAGATTTTTGAGTATTTGTTTGAGTTTTATGGCATATAAACTTTCGTAGGTTATTTAATGCCAAATCCATTTTTATATAAATGAACAATTCTATTTCAAACAATTCAACTTCCCCTTTCGACTGGGGCTGTAGAATACGCCGACTGCACCTCTGCAGAGGGGTTCCCCCCAACCAATGAGGCCACCTGTTGGCTGTGGGTGGCGACCCGTAAGGCGCTAGGACGGAACTCTGGTGGTTGAGCAGCCATTGATCCAGCGACAGAGTGGTCAATATCTTGCAAACACACCACTTTGGCTATTACTTGGTCTGACGAGCGGTCGGATAGGCCCGATCCTATCAATCGGCTGGCCAAAACTTAGCACCTATATGTTTTATCCTGATCGTACTTTCAAATCTGCACTTGCAGCAAGTTCCCGACACTTATCTGTTAGGTGTTGGAAGACGGTGGCTCAGGGTCAATTGCGTTGAGAGAATAGGAATTTGACCAGTGCTGAGAACTTGAAATTGGCAACGGCTCGGAAGCCTACCCTCAACTCGAGTATACTGGTCGCGTATCCCCGTCTCAACCAAAGCTAATGGGTTACCCCTTGGTTCATTCCCTACACAAGTTGGGCTCTGTGGTGGGGGTGGAGCGCAGGGCCAGCGAAAAATATACAGCATATATGGCGTCTTCAAATAAAAAAATCTAAACGAAACCTCTCTGAATCAGACTTAGAGAATGGGGCAGCAGACTTCCCCAGATTCATTGTTATTGAATCTTTGGATGAGATCTGCCTAGCCATATTCTCACGTTTCCCCATAGAAAAAGTAATCTCTACAAGGGCTAGTCATAAAACTGTTTAGAAAACCAGGAATAGCAACTTGTTTATCGAGTTACACAGCCGAAGACAGGCAGAAAACATTTTTAAGATAAAAACGTTTCATACGACAAAATGCAGAGCGTATCCGCATAAGAAACTGAACTCTTACAAGGGAGTTATCAGGAGTAGGGAGTTGGCACTGGCTACAGAAGAGGAGATACCATCAGCACTGAGGAAACAGGGGCTAAAAATATAAGAAGAATCTCCATCAGAAAAGACGAACAACGAATCCAAACCAACACTTACATCCTAACATTTAATAAGCCCCGTACTCCCAACGAGGTAAAGATCGGCTATTGTCTTGAGAGAGTTGAGCAGTACGTTCCAGCTCCCCTGAGGCGCTTCAAATGCTAAAAATATGGACACCACTGGGAAGCCTGTAGAGGACGACAGATATGTGCCAAATGCGGTGAAAAGGACCCGGACCACGTGGAGGAAGATTGCTTGAAAGAAATTAGATGTGCAAACTACCAACAAAATCATCCAGCTTACGCAAAATCTTGTGTTGTTTACAAAAAAGAAAAAGAAATAACTGAGGTTAAACACAAGAGGAATGTGTTCTTGCTGGAAGTAAGGAGACTTGTTGGGAGATATATGGGAGAAAGCAGCTGCGCCTCTGTCGCACAAAAGGCGAATAGAACCAATGAGGACAACAAATATAAAACACTCGTGGAGAAATTGATCAAGTTGGAAGCCAAAGTTTCAGGAACACCTGAAAAAACTACACGCGGTCAAATTTTACCAAGCACCAGCCCAGCAACAAGTTTGAAATGTGGAGAGATCCAATGTTGTAGTCCGAACAAAAACACACGTAAGATCCATCATTCCAACTCGAACTACTCCTAAAAGTGCAAAATCTCCATCAAAACAGCCGTTACATAAATCACCAATACGTCCACCAAAAAGCATTAAAGATAGACTAAAAAACTTGTCTCCCATAAAACCTGAACAACTTAAACAAAAATCACAAGCTCCGACTAGCCAAACTGCAAAAATATAGATGAACACCAAAGTAAATAAGGAAAGACCAGGAAGCACATTCAAAATACCCTCAAGAACAAAGTCGCCTATAACAACCAAACAATCAAATGCTCAGGAATCAACAAAACCCCAACAAAGGACCTATACAATAGAAAGTATGGATAACGACACAGACCACGTAGTTGCCAGCCTTAATCTTGAAGAAATAATCAAAAACTACAATACTTGAAACTACTTAACCGAGGGCAAACTTATAAGCTCAATCACCTTTTAAATTATTAATCTCTTACATATCATACGTATCTATTTACATGTGTGCAAACAAATGACTGTTGTTAAATTCTTACAGTTACATATCAACTCTCGTAATAATTAACCGTGCGCAAACAAATGAGGAAAAGTAAATAAAATGATTGATACTGCATAGAAATGCTTGAAATCTTAATTGTGAAGAAAAATGAGGTCAGGCTTGTTTAAAGTGATATTAGAAAAACTTGTTTAAATTAGAACTGTTTTTGACAATTAAACTGTACTTACATTAAACTGATTTGTTTATATAGAACAGTTTTGACATTTAACTGTGGGTAAACAAAATTTGTACTTATACTAAACTAAATTAGCTGAATTAGAACTGTCTGAATAAACAGAATATCTTGAAATAGAAATGTTTTGACAATTAAAATGTGTACTCATGCTAAACTGAACTGTTTGAAATAGAACTGACTATTTGCATAAAAATGGATTTGGCATTAAATAACCTACAAAGGTTGATATGCCATAAACCCAACCAACACAAACAAACAAACAAACAAACAATTCAGTTTAGCTTGGGTTCAGGGTTTAATTTTCAAAAACATTTCTATTTCATCCTATTCAGTCTTGTCAAACAGTTGTAATTCAGACAGTTTCGTACAAGTATAGTTTTTGTTTACATACAGTTACATGTCAAAACAGTTCTATTTCATACATTTCAGTTTGGCCTAAGTACAGTTTAAATGTCGAAAACAGTTCTATTTCAAACAATTCGGTTTAGCATGCAAAAACAGATCTATTTCAAGCAATTCAGTTTAGCATAAGTACACAGTTTCAATGTCAAAACAGATCTATTTCAAGCAATTCAGTTTAGTAGAAGTACACAGTTTAGTTCTATTTGACCCATAGAAATGATAACACTCAGGGTCAGAGTGGACCTGGGAGTGATGGCAATGAAGGGGTACTCTGCATCCCCCAAAGCTCCAGAATTACTGGAACCTCACCATCAGATTGTTTAGTGTTATATCGTTTGGGAGCTCTTGCCCCTCTGCAGAAGTGCAGTTGTTATATTCTTCAGGCCCTGCCAAATGAGCCACCAGGGCACTGGGTTTTTTGGGGGGGGTTTTAGCGGAGAGGGTCTTAGTCTCTGCAGAGGTGCAGTCGGTATATTCTACAGCCCCAGCCGACTGGGCAACAAATTATAAAGACACAGTAAACTAAATAAAAACTCCTATAAAGAGAGTACACTTATTTTTATAGTAATTGATTTATCATACGTTAAACTTATTCAAAACAGAGCGTATATAATCGAAGAATTGAACATCTTGGGGTTTAGCCCTTCCAATCACTCCTGCTGTTCAACTATTCAATTTAAACAGTGAAGAATAAAATTAGAGTTATTTCTTTTTTTTTTTTTCATGGATTTCTTATAAGATTTTTCTATGGGAATTTTGTTAATATTTACTCAAAATAAGACCAAACAATTATAAATCAATAATACCAATCAAATACTAAACAAAAACAATTTTTAAGATCAGTATACAAATTTGCCTTACCGTTCACACTATAAGTTGCTATTTGATTTTATGCATAAATACATATGTATGTTATCAGCATGTACATTAGCATGTATATATATATATATATATATATATATATATAAACAGGATTTGGCATTGAATCGCCCTCAAGTGTCTATATATCATAAAACCAAACAAAACGAAACCAAAGTGTATCGAAAATATTTTTCATTCTTTACACAAGTTTGTTTCAAGGTATGTTTCATGTACACATCTAAAGAAAATGACTACATTCTATTAAAAAGAAGTGCTGAGAAATTATTATAAAGAAGTGTTGAAAAATTATTTTAAAGAAGTGCTGAAAATTATTCTTCCAACCAAAAAGAGAAGGAACTCCTTAATGAAAATTGAAAAATGATTTGCGAAGGGTGTTGAACTGCGAACCCTGCAACAACAATTACCGACGCCGACTACGCCGATGACATAGCGATACTGGCAAATACACCCGACCAAGCCGAAACTCTTCTGCATAGTTTGGAACGAGCAGCAGCAAGCATAGGCCTCTATGTTAATGCACACAAAACGGAATATACGTGGTATAACCAAACGGGGGACATCTCCACTCTAGAAGGAACCCCACTTAAACTAGTAGACAAATTCACGTACCTAGGAAGCAGCGTCGAATCAACCGAAAAGGACATCGAAACGAGGCTAACGAAAGCATGGACAGCTATCAATAGGCTATCGATTATATGGAAATCAGACCTAACCGATAAAATGAAACGCAGTTTCTTCCAGGCAGCGGTCACATCGATACTGCTATATGGCTGCACTACATGGACGCTAACAAAACGGCTGGAGAAGAAACTAGATGGCAATTACACAAGAATGCTGCGTGCAATCCTGAACAAGTCCTGGCAGCAACACCCCACAAGACACCAACTGTACGGCCACCTGCCCCCTATCACGAAAACTATTCAAGTTAGACGAACCAGACATGCAGGACACTGCTGGAGAAGCAGAGATGAACTCATAAGAGATGTACTCTTATGGATCCCCACACATGGCCGCGCAAAAGCAGGGCGACCAGCTCGAACGTACATTCAGCAGCTATGTGAGGATACAGGATGTTGTCCTGAAGACCTACCTAGGGCGATGAAAGATAGGGAGGAGTGGCGAGAGAGGGTCATGGATATCCGTGCTACCAGCGTGATATGATGATGACGATGATGACAACGCTGACGTATGAAAATATAATCTGTTTCCTTTCTTTTCCTTTTATTAACCAAAAATGTAATAATAGATAGAGTGAGAAAGAGAGAGTCAAAGACGGCTGAGCTGCATACATAAGGGCGAAAGTAAGAAACTTCGGTGAAACCTTTCTGGTTATATAATATCCAGCACACTCACGCAAATTTTTATTGTCACACCTCCACCCTACCATCTACACCTTGCACGTGGACACGCTTTCCTCTACCATACCACCCACGCAATTTACCAGGTATTTCTGCTGAGAACACCTGCGCCCTGTTTACTTTAGGTACCAGGTGTATTTCCTGTTATTTTTGTTCTTAATGTCCAGCTTCCGCAGCTACATCGACAATTGTCTGAGGTCTTCAAGTCAATATCCAACATAATCATGTTTTTAATTTTTGATATAAAGCAAATAACACACAAAATTGAATCCGTATTCTAAAATGCTATTCTCAACAAATAAACCATAGATACTTTTTACAGCGATGTGTTATATTGTTCTGTTCATGTTGGCCTTATGGGTGTATTATATATATATAATTGATTTGTTTTGATTTTTCCAGGCTTTGTTGCCCTTATATTGATGTTGTCTCTTCATAGCAGTAACATGTGACAGATCAAACTGGATTGTTCCGTATCGAAAACAAGGGTAATCCAAGGATCAAATTATTCAAGAGGATTAGTACAAAGTGAAAACAGGGATATCTAAGCCGGAATCTGCAGATATTTGGCTGATATTATCTAAAATCAATGATATGAATTCCATGTGACGTTAATGCTATCGAGGTGGGTGCTGAAAATATGCCGGAGCGAAGAGGGGATATTTTTTTGTATTCTTCCTCGCTAACATTCGTCTCTTTTGGAATCAAGCGGGTGAAAATCCTGAATCTGACCATTCGGCTAGGAATTG
This sequence comes from Sepioteuthis lessoniana, assembly GCA_963585895.1. Taxonomy (NCBI): domain Eukaryota; kingdom Metazoa; phylum Mollusca; class Cephalopoda; order Myopsida; family Loliginidae; genus Sepioteuthis; species Sepioteuthis lessoniana. The sequence goes on along the minus strand of OY757918.1, from coordinate 48,539,734 downwards.
CTCTGCTCTGTCTGTAACATAGCCATGATATGGCTACGTGAAATAGACATATTCATACCAGTAAGCAAAACGTTCATAATGTCCATAACGCACATATAGATAACATAGGAATCCTGAAACGCAAAAAAAACACTTACTTCTTAGTTCAGGTACGAAACTTTTTATTACCTTTGAGTTAAAAGGTTTTTCGACATAAGAAGAGAGATACACAATCTTTCTATGCTGACTTTTCTATCTGCCCCCCACCACGTGCGGCACCCGCTGCAAGGCCTCAGAGAGCTCCGAAAGTCAACCATCTTCTTCCAAGGCAGAAACTCAACTCTCTGACTTTTCTCAAATCCCCAAAATCCTCCGTGCACTCTTCCGCTGCATGATGTCATTCACATCCCCTAGTCACATTTTTCTATTTGGATTTTTTTTTTTTTTGACATCTCTAAATGACACATCCTACCCGCGTGGGCGTGAACACCTGCGCTCATGTTGCACCTAACTAACCCATGCGCAAGTGAAAGGTTCTCAGCCTAACTAAACCAAAAGGCAAGATATATAAAACGAAATCCTTCGGCCATTATATTACATGTCGCCTGGAAGTTACTCTATCCTACTTTTTCCGCAGTTAACCTCATACTTTCTTGGGTTCACAGGCTCGTTTTGTTTAACCGTTAAAATCGGTGTCAATATGACTTGACCATCATTCATTACACAGACCCCAATAGGTTAAATTACGAAAGGATTTCATTAAAATATTTACAAGAACTGACCAGCGACCACCAAAAATCTAGCTAATAATATGTTTCTTTTAAAACAAAGCACGTTCAATATATATATAAATCTCATATATATATATATATATGTGTGTGTGTGTGTGTGTGTGTGTGTGTGTGTGTGTGTGTGTGTGTGTGTGTGTGTGTGTGTATACTTTTTATGCAACCAAAGCCATCCAAATATCACATAATGCAATATTAGATAGCTATCTAATATTGTGTAGCTACATGAATTACATTGGCTTCATGACGTGATTTGTTATCTATGAGAAGTTGGAATCGTTGCATCAATATATCTAAAAGGCATTGCAAATTGTAATGACAGGGAGTTTTATTAGTTAAAACATGTTCCATGCAAAAGAGTTATTTTTTTAAACCGTCTCATTGGCCTAGTAGGTAGAGTGTTTGCCAATGGTCTAGGAGACCTGGGTTCAATCCCAGGTCGCGTCATACCAACGACATTAAAAATGGTACTTGATACCTCCTTGGTTTACACTCACCAATATAAGGTATTATAGAGGGTAAAGTGATGCAATCCAGGGAAAGGAGTATCGCCCTTCCCTACACCTCGGTGTAGTAGATATTAAAAAGGAAGTCTTCTGATCGCCCTCGACTAGGGTCGCCAACTTTACTTACTTATTTGTTGTAGTTTTCCGAGGAATCCTTAAAAATCTCTATCGTGTTATGTAAAATCTAAGAGGATTATCGATGCATAACGATTTGCCAAGAGTGAACGTAATAGCTCGACTGGAGTACGAACTTGCTTACTACGATTCTGCAGTCCATCACTTTAACCTTTACACCAAATCTGGGAAAATAGTGCATCTTATACACAAATATTTACATAGTCTCAAATATAGAAAATGAATTTCCTGGTATTTCCTTGAGATTTAAAAGTTTCCTTTACCGCAACAAAAAAAAGTTTCCCGCGGATTTTTGGCGAAAAACCAAGTGAATATTTTGACCCAAGAATATCTGATTATAATCAACATTATGAGTGTCCATAAATCGCGAACTGAACTGAGGATGTTGCCCTTATATAAAAAAAAATATGGGTTATACCAAAATGATAGCGAATACATTTTCGTATTTACAGGAATTTACACCAAAGTTATTTCATGTTCACCTATAAATGCAATCGCAGACCCAACAATGTCTATAATTTTGAGGATATATATGATAAAGAGAATTAAAATCTCAGATCAAATTCTGGTAACATTACCGACGACAAGGGCTTTTCCACATGTTACTCTTTAAAATCAGAATGCTAACGAAATGTTGATTCTTATACACATATATATATATATATATATATATGTGTGTGTGTGTGTGTGTATGTATGTATTACCCACAATATATATATATATATATATAGGTCCACGCAGAGATTTGTATTATTAGGAATTTATTAATTTTATTCTTACATACTTGTTATATATGTGTATGTTTCCAGCTTGTTGCTTTTGTCAGAGAACATATGTGGCACAAGGCCTAGGTTATGGGGTACTCAGTGAGACATTAAACTAACTCTTTTTCGCAGTTTGAATGTTTTTTCCTTTCGGTTTTGGGTTGTTCTCCCTTTTTTTTAGTGTGTTTACTTTAGTCTGTTTTACCCCTCTTTGTCGTTGTGTGTGTGTTTGTGTGTGTGTGTGTGTGTGTGTGTGTGTGTGTGTGTGTGCCTTGGAGTGGTTTTGGGTTTCAATAACAGTTATTTTTCTTCTCTGTGTGTGAGTGTGTGTCTTGGAGATTTTGTGTGTGTGTGGTAGTGTGGTTTTAAATTTACGGGTAAGGCTTTCCTTTTTTTCCAATGACTACACACTACTCAAAATAAAGGAAAGGAATTTTATTGATACATTTAAACCAAAGTTAAATAAAACATGAATCGTACACACACATACAAACGAAAATAAACATATATATATACATATATATATATATATATATATATATATATATATATATATATAGACAAAAAAATATAAGTAATTAAAAACCATTCAAACTACAAACACGAGTAAGTTAAAATCTCATCGAATCATTGAATACCCATTAACTAGACCTTATGCCAGACATGTTCTCAGACGAAAGCATCAAGCAGGAAACACACACACACACACACACACACACACACACACATATATATATATATATATATATATATATACACACACAAACATACATAGATATGTGTATACATATACACAGACAAAAGCTAGGAAAAAAAGGACGTGACACGTGACTCCTGAATTGGATACTATACCATCTGATGGTGAGGCTCCATTTCTGAAGCTTTGGGAAATGTGGAGTACTTCTTCATTGCCATTAACCCTAGATTCACATTGACATGAAATAGTAGTACCTGTCAGGGTCCAATTTATGGGTCAAATAGAACTTCGCTTTGTAGGCTGGTCTATCGTAGTCCCGTTGGCTGTGGCTGTAGAATATGCCCACCGCATATCTGCAGAGGAGTAAGACCTCTCTCTCTCCAAGCAAGTGTCTTGGATAAGATAAGAAGCCATCTAATGGTGAGGCTTCAGTTCTGGAGCGTTGAGGAATGAGGAGTAATACATCATTACCATTAATATCAGGTCCATTCTAATCCGGAGTGGTAGAATCAGTTAGTGTTTCATCTATGGGTAAAATAATAGTATCTAATAATTTACTATACTTGAAACCATTTAACAGTGAGCTAATAAAAGAGTAATATTAAACTGAATAAGTAGGGTTTGATAGAAATAGTTTAAATCGTTTTGTTGGGATTATTATCAATGTTAAATAGAATTATAAGTTTTAAATATGTAACATATTGACCTTCGACCCAGCCGTCAATCAAGAAACAGGTGCATCCGGTCGAAGATATCAAGGCATAACCTTGACCGTGGACGGGTTGAATTCGGTGCAATTGCCACGCCCACGGGAAGCAGGTGGACGACAAACAATGATAAAACCCGGTGCCATAGTTGGAGTCAGTTAGTTGGAGTTCGAGTTGCAATTCGAGGCAGTGAGAACCAGCTCCCAACAGATGGCTTGGGCCCTCAGGGCCCCCGGTTGAGCAGCCCACCAAGAATAAGAAAGAAGTGCTGCTAAAGACAGAGAAACTTGGGGTCAATATGTTGCAGTCTGTTCAGTCTCCAACTGACCTCTCACACATAACCCTTTCGCAACCCTTTCGAATAGAGTGTGAGAGGTATATTTTTCTAAAGAAGTGTGTTCGTTTGTCATTATTGCTAACTATGTTTCCGCATATATATGTATACGTATAGTTGTATCACGGCCATACAACAATAATGTCTATTTAACTGTGTACAAACAATAGCAATAATTAAAACCATTTAACGTTGCACAAGCAAGGAAATAATGATAAATTGAATTATGGGTATTAGCTAACTGTGCTTAAAACCATACAACTGTATACAAATGAATGAATAATGTTGAATAGAATTATTAGTATTACATGGTAATACATGAAATCTTTTACTAGGGATTGTTATTAACATTAAATAGAATTATTGGCATTAAATAGCAATACTTGAAACTAACTAACCGAGTGCAAACAATAAGTAGCAATATTTGAAACAATATTTGAAACCTTTTAACTGTGCGCAAACAAATAAATATCAATACTTGAAATCCTTTTACTGTGTCCTAGCAGAGGATTAATATTAAATAGAATTTTTATTGTTTAATAGCAATATTTGAAACGATATAATTGCGTGTAAATAAATGATTAGTATTTGACTGAATTATTACTGTTAAATAGAAATGCTTGAACCAATTTAACTGTGTGCAAATAATAAATTGCAATGCTTGATACCGTTTAATTGTATGCAAACAAATGAGCTCTGGCTCGTCTAAAATTAAAGTTAACAACGAGCTGATCTTTTGTAAATCAGACTCACGCACATGCATATATATATATATATATATATATATGTGTGTGTGCATGTGTGTGTGTGTGTGTGTGTGTGTGTGGCATTAGATAACCTACAAGGGTTGGTATGCGACGAAAGTCAACCAAAAAACATCCGACCAAAATTCTTTTCTATTTTACATACGGTATTTCATTTTCCATAAAGTGATGTCAGGATTCTTTAATATAATAAGATAAAAATGTTGTTCATATATAACAAAAAAAATTATAAATTCGTAACGCCTAAATGTTAGCAAATATATATTTTCATATTTGCAGAAACTTACTCCAAAGTTTATTTCATGTTCACCTCAACAGACAATCGCTGACCCTACAATGTTTATAATATTGAGAGTATATATGTTAATAAGAATAAAAATCTTCGAGCAAATTCTGGTAACACCGTCGACAACTGTATTAAGTTTCATCCTTATCTCGGAAAGGATAGGAAGTGTTAGGAGCGGAGAATTACTTCATGGGCAAATGTCTCTTTTCTCGAGAATCTTGCCGATGTTGGAGTCTTGGGGAAGAAACAAGACATTTTTTTAGGAATAGACCTATGATCTCTGGATACTAACAGATTTTAATAATACTTCTGATTACAATAAACCACAAACTACGCACATACACACACGGGCATATATATATATATATATATATATATATGTATGTATGTGTGTGTGTGTGTGTGTGTGTGTGTGTGTGTGTGTGTGTGTGTGTGTGTGTGTGTGTGTGTGTGAAAAAAAACTAGACACAAATGTTGATAAATGAATTTTGTAACTTTGTTAATCTTGACCGGTTTCAGCCTAAGGGTGAGATCAATGAGTATTTACGTTATGGGAATCATAGTCGAGGATCACCTTTAGCGTATATATATATATATATATATATATGCAAAACACACACACACACACACATATATATATATATATATATATAGGCATACATACAGAACACAACATACTTATATATACAAAATGCACATATACAAGCGCGCATATTACATATATAAAGCACACAAATGCATACACGTATATATCTGTGTATATGTGTGTGATGGTAGCGTAACGGTCGTAAGGAATTGACTTGGTAAACTTAGTTCAAATTTACTTCACATTGATACTCTAAGGAGAGACATGAACCCATTACCTTTCCCCAAGCTATGGACAAAGAATAAACCAGGCTGGGATCTCTAGCCTTTTAAGTAGCCAAACTATATATATATATATATATATATACGGGGATGAAAAACCACAAGGTCTTCAGTAAAGGATTTTATTCATTGAATAATTTGGAAACGTTGAATGTTTCGGTGTTTTTTTTTTAACTTTCACCACAGCGAACAGATTTTTTTTTTCCATGAAACGAGAACGAAAAATCTTTTAACTTTCTATTTCAGTTGGTAAAAATAGAATGTTTAAAACTTTCTAATTTTTATCATTTCATATTAAAACTCATATAACCTGATGAAGGTTTAAAATCTGAAACGATTATCGTTAGCAAATAATTCAATAAATAAAATCATCCTCTTAAAACCTAGTGTTTTTATCATGTTTGTACATTTTCATACTGATGGATTTA